>JAQQSV010014446.1:0-12288 GCA_028646515.1 Pseudochirops corinnae
AAACCAATGAAAAGCTTAGGCAAAGTGCTCAGAGATATTGAAGAAGGTAAGACTCTCTTTCAGTTGTGGTAGCAGGAGTTGGGGGAGGGAATCAGGAAAAGTTTCCTGTGGGCAGCAAGCTGAATCTTAATGGAAAGGAATTGTTTCAATAGACAGGAGTAAAGACTCAGAGCTGAGAGAAGGCAGCTCAAGAAGGGAGGAGGGCTAAGACTTTATGGCCCAACCAATCCCAATTCCACTCCCTTGTGATACCTTCTCTGAGTCCTTCTTTCCCTCCTAAATTCATTTTACACACTCACTAGATAGAGCACTCATTTAGTCCTTTGCAATTTTGTTTTGCGTTGCTACTTCCTTTTTCCATATTTTCTCTCACTAGCTACAGTGTGAGTTCTTTGAGGATAACGACTATTTTTTTCATCCATTATTTCTTTGTGTCTCAGTTAGATCACTATATTCAGCCTATGCTAGGTAGTAAATGCATGTTGATTGATTGAGAAAGTATGTTAAAAGGTTATTAAAAGAGCAAAAAAACCTAATGTTTTTAAATGCTTGCTGCTCACAAACCATGTATACTTATGCTGGAGAATCAGAATAACCCAGTTTTGGTCAGCTGGGTGCAGATCTGGAATAGAGCTTGACCTAGAATTATCTGTTCAGATAAAAAACTATCAATGAACAGTTCTACCTGAGGACCACATCTTAGGAGGTTTCAGTATGTTCAGTTATGTTTATTTAATCATCCTAAAAGAAACTGAAATATCTAAGACAATCACCTTAGTGATCTCTAACACTAAGAAGGATCAAAGAAGGATCAGGAACATCCATTGATGCAAACAAAAATTATAATTTCACTTTGAAACAAAAATTTTCATCCGATTTCTATTTTCTTTGCCTTGTTGGATTAAAAAAATGCCCTTCATTAAGTGATTCAGCTTAGTCCTCTGAAGCATTCTTATATTCCAGTAGTTTTTTAAGCAGTAGTTAATTCTTCAATACTTCAAAAGATTTGCATTAAGGTAACTGAGCGTCAGTGGATTGAGTGGCAGATAGGGAGTTAGGAAGACTTGAATTCAAATCCTGCCTCAGATACTTTCCAATTGTGTGAGTCAGGGCAAGTCACTTCATCTCTGTGAGACTCAATTTCTTAATCTGTAAAATGGAGATAATAACGGCACCTAACTCACAGGGTTACTGTGAGGGCCAAATGAAATAACTGTGTTAACCACCCTGGAAAAGTTAAAGTGTTATAAAATGCTAGCTGTTATAATTATCTGTGATATCGTGAATGTTGATATGTTCTCCACTCTCTGATCATAGCTCCTCTATACCATGAATAGCTGTGACAAAAAAAAAAGCTATTACATGACTAACTTTTTTTCCTTTTAAATTTATTTACTTTTAGTTTACAACATTCAGTTCCACAGGCTTTTGAGAGAGAGAGAGAGAGAGAGAGCAAATAGTTTGCTTCAATCTGCATTCAGACCCTGTAATTCTTTCTCTACATGTTGATAGCCTTTTCCATCATGAGTCTTTTAGAGTCGTCTTAGAACCTTGCAATGCTGAGAAGATCCAAGTTTATCAAAGGATAACTAACTTTTTCATTGCTTTTTATTTTTTCTGTATTTAGGATGGCCTTCAGACGATGAAATAATGTGCCACTGGACTGGGATGCAAAACTTTTTCATATTCAAATCTTGGTAAAGCACAGTAGAATTAGCATTGTTCTGCTCTAGCTTTTGAGTACAATACAAATTGACACCACCTTAGAGGGAGTTGAGAGCCACAGCTTGGACACTTTCCTATAATTCAGCTGAGAAGGTGCTAACAAGTAGAAGAAAGTTCTCTGGAGGAACTGGGTCACAAGAGCTTCTGACAACCATGACAGAATGATGAGGGTTGCTTTCAAAAAGAATAGAGAATGAATGAATGAATGAAGTTTGTATTAAATAAGTGCTTACCATGTACAAAGCACTGTGCTAAATGCTGAGAATACAAACAGAAAAATAAGACTACCTATTGTCAGGGGGTTCATTTTCTAATGGGGGAGACAAGACATATGGAAGGTTTCATCTGTAAGTCAGATGGAAAATTCCCATGGTCCTTGGGGTGCAGCAGCAAAGCAGATGGTAATGTCTCTTCTTTAATGTCATTTTCAATGATAGAATCATATCAGTTTCTGATGTTGAGCCATTCAACCATGGTAGCAAGAATAGGCAGAAATGTAGAAGTGACCTGCACAGACTAGGAGCTATTTGTCTTCTTTCATACCAAGGAATATCTTTGTGTTGTAGAGATCCACAACTTTGTGTTGGCAGGAATCCTAAACAAGTAACATTGAAGTTCCTGCCAAGTATGTATAATAAAAGTCAAAATGTACAATAATGACTAAAGCCTTGACCACTTTATCTAGCTTTATCTAGCTCTTTTTTTTTTCTTGCTGCTAGGTTTTGGGGGTTTTTTCATGCCAAGCAAGGAAGTTTATGGTAGTCAAAGGGAGATTTGTTTCTCTCTGAGAACTGTGTGTGTGTGTGTGTGTGTGTGTGTGTACAGAGTTCCCAAAATGGTCTTTTGGGATGCAGACTGAAAGTCATAGAGTTAAAAAGAGAAGTTAAAATAATTGTTGATCCCAATTCAGATAGTTGATGGAGGGAATAGAATTTTAAGGGACCTGGAAAAAAAGTTATCACAAATATAGTGTGATTGGTTTATAGCTCTTACCTATATCCCTCAAAAGCTTTGTCTATCCTTTACTAGGGCTAGGTTTACTAGCTGCTACAACCCTGAAGGTTATATTAGGAAGCAGATGGTCCTGAAGAGGTGCAGATTCCAACAAAGAACAGCTCAGCAACTATCAGGCAAGTGAAGACAACCAGAAGAGAATAGAGACCAAATGCAATAGAGATGATATGATGGAGAGTAGATGTAAGATGTCCAAGAGAGGTGATCTAAGATCCAATGGAGAGCAAAGTGCTGATGTCATCAGAAGATTTATTTTGTTCTACCATCAGAAATGCCAGTTGCCTCAAACACAACTGTGTCTTGATTAATATGTCTCTACATTTCTGTCCTGTTTGTGTGCCCAGGCCACACATGGACCTGGCATAGAAACCCAATTTGCACATATCCCCTGGTCATGTGTAGTACTTAAGTGGGCCCCCTACATTCATATTACTTGGTCACATGTGGTTTTTAGAATACATTTTCCATTCCCTTGGTCACACGTGTTCTCTAAATTGTCTTCCATGCATGTTCCTCATTTATCCATTTTATTTGCATATGGTCCTTCCTCCCACAAGTGTTCGCCATGAGTGTATGGGAGAAAATTTGCTTTGTCACTTGTCTTGCTTGACTGTTTAATTAAATGTCTTCTGCTTATTAAACATGGTTTGATCATGTTATTCTCCTACTCAATAAACTCCAAGGGCTCCCAATTTTATCTAGGATCAAAATATAAGCTCTTCCATTTGACTTTTTAAATTTTATTTTCAATTTATGGAATAAAACAAATATTTTCATAAAGTAGTATAATGAAAAGATAATTGCATATGAAACCTCAAATCTGCTATGCTTGCTATTCCTTTCAAACATACAACAAAACTATTATGTAAATTTCTGGGTTTTTTCCCTTTTTTTGGACAGTTTAGCCCAAATCTGCAATTCCAACTTTGTTATATGTTTATATATGTATATATGTAGATAGATAGATAGATAGATAGATAGATAGATAGATAGATAGATATAGAAATAGATATAAGAAACAAACAAACAAATACAAAAGCTTGAGGGAGAAAACTAAGAGAAAGAGGCTAAAGAGACAGGAACACTGACCTCGGTCCTGAATTTGAAAAAATGTCACATGGAAGACAAAGGGAAGGAAAATCACTGAACGCTAGAGCTAAGGAACTTTCCAGAAAGTAAGGAGAAGAAGAAATCCTTTGTGGAGGGAGAAGCTACTTGTCTTTTAGTGAATCATGATGTAGATCCTTGGTGACATCAGGTGAGAGAATTCTCAGTAAAAGTCGAAAGAAGAAGGGACAAGAAGTTCTGGCTTTTTGTCAGAATGAGAAGTGACCTCATTCTTTTGTTTTGTTTTTTTGTTTTTGTTTTGGGAAAGTGAGGGGATATTGTGGTACTTATTTAGTCACCTGGAACAACAAGATATGGGTCAATTATCCTTCCTCAGGGAAGTAACTAGAACAACTCCCAGATGACTTCACTTGTCAAACTTGATGACTATTACCACTTCTGGGGACTGATGTAGGTAGAAAAAATACGCCTGGAAGGAATCTAGAAGATACTGTTAAAGATTACAAAGGCTAGGGAGAAACACTGAAGCACTTAGAGGCACAGGAGGCATTTTCACTATTGCCACCAATAGAAGGCAAAACCTTAAGTAAAGAAAAGCAAATTTGATCAGTGAAACCAGGTCCCTCCCCACTGACCTCAAAATTGGGAAGATCTGGGTGCAAGTTCCACCTTTGACAAATAGCAAGTGTGTTCCCTCACAAGCATGTAATTTCACAGGTCTCTAGGCAACTCTAGAGCTATAAATGGCAGAGAAGGTGCCAACCTGGATTGGTAAAAGTTGTTTCCAAACTTGAGAGTTCTCTTTACCTATGAAATCACAGGTTCTCTTCCTATAGTTCTCCCTATTTGGTCCTGCACAGCTGCTTTTTTTTTTTTTTAAACTCCATCTTATTAAATGCCATTTCCACTTCTTAACATAGCACACTAGGAACTGAGGCACTGGAGTCCAATGCTGATGGATCCACTATCACCACTATCACCACCAGTGAAAACTGATCACTATAAAAAATGATAGTCTGTTTCATATCTATTTGTTATTCTTCAAGTGTCATTTATAAATATTCTTGAGGTGATCAGGTTTAGCTGGGCTTCACATCAAGCTTCTTGAAGTATTGGTTTTTGTTTTTTATTCTTCCAATGTCTTTTGCTACTCTGTGAGACAACAATGCACAAAACCTTTAATCCTACTCTTCTGTAATATTTTGTAAATGAGTGTGTACTCTAAACAAAAGTTATTCATGGCCACTCTAGTTCTCCATTTGGCAAGGAGATTAAACATTGTTAGTTGAAGCTTTTTCTAGGTTCTTTGGGTTCCCATATTATGATGGCTTTTACATTGAATAAACTTCTTTTTAAAAGGGTGGTTGGTAATCAGAGTCAATGTATTTATTTTTCATTTTTTTTTTAGAATGAATAGCTTGTTTAATCAGGTAGTAGTTGGATGTGGTATCTTCTCATATTAATTCTTCTAATTTGTTACTGATTTTTTACTTTTGCTGTAGTCAATCAAAGGTCTGACTATATAAAGACAGTTGATTCTGCAATAATTTTCCTATTAATTACCAATAATTTCCTAACTGTTAAAATAGAATTAATAACACTTTTATTTTTATGATATTATGTTTTTAACTATTTGAAGTTCTATCATGGACAGCTGGCTGATGCAGTGGATACAGTCCTGTGACTGGAGTCAAGAGGATTTCTCTTCCTAAGTCCAAATCTGGGCCCAGACACTTACTTGCTGTGTGACCCTGGGGAAGTCACTTAACCTTGTTTGCCTCAGTTTCCTCATCTGTAAAATTAGCTGGAGAAGGAAATGGCAAACAACTCCAGTATCTTTGCCAAGAAAATTCCAAACAAGATCATGAAAAGTTGGACATGACTGAAAAATGACTGAACGACAACATATGGAAGAGGGAATAGACCTAGATTTCCTGCCCTCAGAGGAAAAGAAGTGGAATGATTAAGTAGAAGAGCTTAAGGTAGTGAAAAATTCCCTTTGATCCCCTTCATTCATTGATTTCAAACTTAATTTTCAATATATTTTCCACTATCTTTCCCCATGCTCAATTTCACTTTTAAGTCAACAAGGATCAACATATTTGGTTTGGAAGATCTTTTTACTTCATAGAATTTCTCTATTTCTTCATCTTCTATTAGCAAACTTTGACTACAAAAGTTGTGGCTATCTCCTAGGTGTCCTATTTGCTTATTCTTATGAGCACTGCAGAATAAGATGACAAATGCCCTATGAAATGATGTTTTGTGTTGTCCATGGGAACAAAAGGAAGTCAATTACTTTATTTGCTTCACTGAGAAGAACTCATGAGCTATTTTATTTAGCTACAATTCCCTCAATTGTTCTGGCTTAATTTATTGCAAGAATATCATTATAGATGTGTTATGTTTGCAGGCTGATATGAGTCAGAGCCTATGGAGAAGGAGAGACTATAGAACCACTGGAGAGAAGAGATGCTTTGTTAGATATAATTTTTAACCTTATGAAGTACTTTCCTCACAACGACCTTACTATCTTCATTTGACAAATGAGGACACAACCTCAAAGAGATTAAGCAACATTCTTAGGGTCACACAACCAACGAGTGTCAGAATTGGGACTCAAAACCTGATTTTCTGATCCCAAGACCATAGAACTTTGGATGAAAAATCGTAGCACTCTAGATTCTTTTGACAACTTGAGAACTGGGAAAAACAATTTGTAATGTGTGTCTATTTCCAAAATCTTGATTTCTCTTGGAAAGTATTGTTTCTAAATGGTACAAGATGGGCTGTGGAATGATAACACACTTGTTTTGTATTTGCAAAAGCATCATTTTAATCAAAATGCTTTACCTTTTTCTCTAGCTCATAATTATTTGGAAATTCATTGGACACATTTAATGTGTCCACCCCAAATACTACATTGTTTTTTCTAGCATTCTTTTACATTTTTTTTTAACATGAAGTGTTTTGCTATTTTCCAAAGTACATGTTACTGGCTCAAGGACACCATACCAATGCTCCAACTGACCATCTGTTACCTCTTGCTCTTGCTCCATGATCAGTCCATCTTCTTTTCTGATTTTACATGCTATTGACAATACATTTGAAACTCATTTTTAAAATAAGTTTTTACTGATATTTTTGTTAATTCTATCACTATGAGGGGCAGCCAGAAGGTGCAATAGATAGACTACTAAACCTAAAGTCAGGAACATAAGTGTTCCTGAGTTCAATTCTGACCTCAGGCATTTACCAGCTGTGTGATCCTGGGCAAGTCACTTGACCCTGTTTGCCTCTGTTTCTCATCTGTAAAATGAGCTGCAGAAGGAAATGGCAAAACCACTCCATCTTTTAAAGGATGACTCCAAATGGGGTCATGAAGAGTCAGATATGACTGAAACAACAGAAAACAACAAAAACATAACCGTGGTTATCCCACATATTCCACTTTCTGCCTCTTCCAGAAAATAATCCCCACCCTGACCCCCTGTCATGGCAAACAATATTTTTAGACAGAGAAAAATAATCAGCACAACTAATCAATACTTTGAAAACACGAGCAATATATAACACCTGTGGATTTTCCACCTCCATGAAAAGATGTTAGGGATATTTTCTCACATTTTTTTAATTCAAGCCCTGCTTGGTTTTTGTTTTGTTGTATTTTCTTCTGATTTTCGTTATGTAGTTGTTCTTTCCATTTGCTTTGCTATTATTGCTGTCTGTATCATTTTCTTAGCTTTGCTTACTTTATTTTGCGTTTGTTCATATAGATCTGTCCATGTTTCTCTGTATTCATCACACCCATAATTTCTTACAGTCTGTTAATACTTATATCATATGTTGTTTGGCAATTCCTTTACTGATGGACATCTAGTTTATTTCCAATTTTTAGCTACCACGAAAAATGCTATTATAAATACTTAGGAGTATATAGGGATTTTCTGCTTGTGGATGGCTTCTTTGGGGTATATGCCCAATAATGAAGTCTCTAGTTCAAAGGTCCATAGGGCATTTTATTCAATTAATTTGCATAATTCCAAATTACTTTTCAAAATAGTTTCACCATTTGACATCTCCACCAAAAAATGTATTATTGTGCCTGTCCTTTCACAACCTTTCTAATGTTTAATACTATTTTTGGACATTTTTGCAAATTTTCAGGTATGAAATGAAACCTCAGGGTTGCTTTGACTTGTATTTCTCTGTTTAGTGATTTGGAAAATTTTTTATGTGGTTGTGAGTACAGTCCTTTGGAGAACTATTTGTTCATATTCTTTGAAATTTTATTACATCTACTATACAACATGACTAATATGAAAATGTGTTTAATATGAATGTATGTGTAGAGCCATATCAGATTGTGTGCCATCTTGGTGAGGGAAGAAGGAGAGAGGGGGAGAAAATTTACTATGGAAGAGAATGTTGAAAATTAAAAATAAATTAATTAATGAATTAAATTGAAAATTTATCTATTGGGAAATTCCTACTAGCTATATCCATGTCTATCCATCTATCTCATCTATCTCATCTATCTCATCTATCTATCTATCTATCTATCTATCTATCTATCTATCTATCTATCTTGGATGCCATACCCTTATCAGAGAAATTTGAAACAAAGCATTTTCCCCCATTTGATCATTTCCCTTCTTATCCTTGGTGCATTAATTTTGTTTGTGCAGAAGATTTTTGGTTTCAAGTAATCTAAGTTATCTTTTTTTATCTTTGGTAATTACATATATCTTTCCATTAAGAATACATCTACTCTTTGCTGCTCATGTTGACAATGGGGATCTTGTGGGACAACTGGCATGAGTGTTGCAAGATGGGGGAAAGCACAAGCCCTACCACAAAAAAACAAAAACAAAAACAAAAACAAAAACCAAAAAAAACCCAAAAACCATAAGTATGAGCCGGACAGCCCATCCACCAACACCAAGATTTATTCCTGTTGTACTCACACCTTATGAATCCAAAGAAACAACAGAAAGTATGGGTCACAGGGGCTGGTCATGTGTAACTTTTTCTGGGGCTCTGAGTGCTGTACCCCCAAAACAAGAATTGATGCCATTGAGACAGAAGAAGAGAGCAAAAGTGACTCCTGAGGAGTAAGAAATTCTAAATAAAAAATGGTCAAAGAAGATCCACAAGAAAAATGGTGAGGGGAAGAGGAATGTCAAAATCAGCTTGCTTCTGAAAGAACAGTTCCAGCTGGGGAAGCTCCTCATCTGTATCACCTCTATTTCAGACCATTGTAGCTAAGCAGATGGCCATGTGGCTGAGCAGACAGCCATGTGCTGGAGGGCAAAGAGCTCAAGTTCTATCCAAGAAAGACTGAGGTCAGAAAGAATAAATGAGCACTCACTCAGACATAGTCTTAACTCTGACATTCACTAATGAAATAAATCCTCAGATAGTAGAAGAAAGGAAGGAAGGAAGGAAGAAAGGAAGAAAGGAAGGAAAGATGAAAAGAAGGAAGGAAGAATAGTTCTGCTCACTCATATCTGTGAGGAGTTTATAATCTATTTCTTTTCTAAATTTTTAACAGTATTATCTTTAATATAAAAGCCATGTATCTATTTAGAATGTATTATAAAATATGGTGTAAAGCGTTGGTCTAAGCCTAATTTCTGCCAAACTGCTTTCCAGTTTTCCAAGTAGCTTATTTTTTTAATCAAATAACAAGTCCCCCTTCTCCCTTCCCCAGTAATTTGTTTTATACTTTATCAAACACTGAGTGACTGAATCTCATTCTTTCTGATTTTCCCTTGTCTAGTCTGTCCTGTTGATTTTTCTATTCTTTAACTAATACAAGATGTTATTGATAAGTGCTGCTTTGTAATATAGTTTGAAGTAGTGTAGTGGATAAAGCATGGTACATGAATTCAGGAAGACTCATTGACATGAGTTTAAATCTGCCCTCAAACTCTTATTAGCTGCATACCCTAGGCAAGTCACTTAACTCTATCTCAATTTCCTTATCTGTAAAATGAGCTGGAGAAGGAAATGGCAAACCCCTCCAGTACCTCTGCCAAGAAAACCTCAAATGGGGTAACAAAGAGTTGGACATGACTGAAAACAACTCAATAATGAAACAACTTCATCCTTACTTCTTTTCATTTCCTTTCATATTCTAAATCTTTTATTTTTTCCAAATGAATTTTATTGTTATTTTATGAAGTTTTGTAAAGAACCTTCTTTGTAATTTGATTGGTACAGTATTAAAAGTGCAAATTAATTTTGGTAGGGTTGCCATTTGTATTATATTGGCATAATCTAATCATGAGCACTCCAGCTCATTATATTTTTTAAAAATTTCTTTAAGGAGTATTTTGTAGTTGAATCTATACAAAACTTTCTGTATTTTGGAGATGGATCCATAAATATTTTATGCGTTTGGAGTTTTTGGAATGAGATTTTCTTTTCTATTACTGCTTCTTGTGTTTTGTTATTATTATAAAGAAATGCTATTGATTTTTAAATATTTATTTTGTAGCCAGAAACTTTGTCGAAGCTGTTGTCTCAATTAATATAATTGCTGATACCTAGGATTTTCAAATTAATCCATAATTTCATCAGCAAACACAGATAGTTTATTTCCTTTTTGTTTGTCTTTATTCCTTTAATTTCTTTCTTTCATCATTACCCTTGCTAGCATTTCCAAAACTATATCAATAGTGGGTACAGTGGGCATCCTTACTTAAGTCTGGTATTTATTGGAAAAGGTTCTGGTGCATCTCCATTGAATAGCAGGTTAGCTTTTGGTTTTAGATAAATGCTTTGTTATGATATTTAAAAGGTCCCTCTATACTTATATTTGTATAGATTTTAGCATAAAAGACATTTATACTTTGTCAAAGGCTTTCCAAATTTATTGAGATAATCATGTCGTTTTGGATGTTTTGGTTTTTAACGTGATTACTTATGTTGATTGTTTTTCTAATAATAATATTGGCCTATAGTTTTCTTTTTGTGTTTTATATTTCTCTGGTTTAGATGTTAGAATTGTATCTCATAAAAAAGATTCTGTAGGATACTTTTTCAATTTTTGAAAATAATTTATGAAATATGGGTATTAACTGTTCTTTAAAAGTGTGATAGAGTTCTCTTGTGAATCTATCAGGACCAGATCTAGCCTGTTCTTAGTTTTATTCTTCTTGTTTACAGATCACTAAAAAACTGATCTTTGACTGTAGGAAGTGTGTCCTGGGGGCAGGCCTATATCAGAAAGGAGACATATGTAACTCTTATAAAAGAACAATTAGTAGAAGAAACTTCTCTACCAAGTAGATACTAAACTCATAGATCTTGAGCTGGAAAGGTCTAATTTTACAGATAAAGAAACTCAAACCTAGGGAGTTCAAGGAATTTGTCCAAAGTCATATAGAAAGTAATCATCAGCGGTGGAATCGACCCCAGGTCCTCTGAATCCAACTTTTTACTCTGCCATGTTTAAGGTTGCACGATCTCTTTTGTTGGCTTTTATATACTAACCATTAATTGGGATAAAATAGTGAATGAAAGTGATAGCAGTTGCTCCGCTTCATTCTAGGGAACCTTGAACTCATGAACCTGGTGTGGTTCTGCCTGCTTTCTGTGGTAGCAAAAGGAGTGTGGTTCTGGGAAGCTCTGTTTAGGTTTTCTTCCACTTTGGTGCCTAATATGAGGGCCCGTATGTGGTAGATTTAGATGAAGTTAAGAGATCATTTAAAGGTCACTGTCCACCATCTTTGAATCATTATTTAAAAACTCAAATTTCTTAGTTATATTTGATAGACTGATAAGAACTTTGGTGCTAACATTATGGAATTATTCTCATTCTCTGTGTGTGTGTCTCTCTCTATCTCTGTTTCTCTGTCTCTGTCTCTCTCTGTGTCTTTATTTTATCTCTTTCTTTCCATTTCTCTGTCTCTATCGCAGTGTTTCTCTGTTTCTGTCTCCATCCTAGCCCCTGGCCCAATGCTGGTTATATTGACTGGATAACTATAGTCCATATGGAATCTCATCACCATGGATATTTCTTCAAGAAGTAGCATAATTGGATGACATTCTGTTCATATAGATCAGGAAGGTGGGGCAGAGCCAAGATGGTGGCATAGCAGCAGCAACATATCACAGCTCTCATATAGCCACCCCAAAATACCCATAAAATAGGACTCTAAACCAATCCTAGAATTCCAAAAAGCACACAAAGATACTTCCCACTAAAGTCAGCTGGGCTACGAGGAACCATATCAGCACTGCGAACCGAAACCAGCCTGCCCTGAAGCCGCGGCTGTGCCCCAGGGGTGGCTGGGTGGGAGGAGCGGAGGAGCCTCTCAGGTGAGCAGATCAGTGGCAGCTGCGAGTGGGGATTGCGAAAGGGGAAGATAAGCAGTCCGGCCAAAAGGCCTCCAGAGTGGAAAAGCGAAAGGCAGAGGTTTTGCACCTGCCTCCTCGTTGCAGCTTTCCGCTCGCGGCCTGCAGACAGCAGGG
>JAQQSV010014447.1:0-12288 GCA_028646515.1 Pseudochirops corinnae
AAAAAAAAAAAAAAAAAGAATTTGCCCTAACCTGGAGACTGATGGAAGGAGGCTCATAGATCAACCTTCCCAGCCTAAAGAGTCATGAGAAGCTATAAATATATTATGAGAGAACTTTCTGGCTTCAGAGCAGTGTGCAGAAGTAAGAACAAAAGAGAGCTACCTCTGTAAGCCATATATCTGTGGAGAAAAGTGGTCTTGAGATCCAGCACTGGAACTGTATGGGCACCTAGATGGGGCATGACGTGCATAAGGGTGGGTACAGTATTGCCAAGAAAGTGCTCCTGTGTCCTGTAGTAGACCCCCAAGGCTGGTTCCTCCATTTCTGCCATTCTTTCCTTTTCCTCTCTCTTCCCAATTAGCTGTGTGACTTTTTCCCAAAATTTAGCTATTTCTTAAAGAGTTTGCTAGTTTGTATCTTGACTTTATTTTTAAAATGTAATAAGCATGGATAAACGTTGTGTTACTGATCTATGTGTATCTTCGCTCAAATGCAGCAGAGAAAGGTCATTGGAGAGTGCCCAGGAAAATGAGAGACATAGATTTATGAGTGGAATATTTTGCCAGAGCTGTTCTCAGGCTGACAGCCTGGAGGATGAAGAAAAGATAATTAATTAATTGATTAATTAATTACTTTTAAATAATTATAGTTAGCAAAGTATTGCAGCTATAAACCCAGCTTTCTTGTTCTCTTGTGACTAGCTAGGTTGGAGTTGTGGGATTTGGGGCAGGGAGAGGTTCACATTTTTCACTCCCCAATCTTGTTTGAAAATAAAATCCCTTCTCCAGGGGTGGAGCCTAAGGAGAAGATGAGAGGAAAAGTCAAGTCCGCGGGAAAGAGTTGCTCCACCCCACACCAGGGTGAGTGCGAGAGCAAGGGGGAAGTTGTGACAGCTCTGCTCTGCTTAGCATCACCATATCTCCAGTACAACTAGCAATTTAGGGGAATCCGGAAAGGCTTCATTTAGAAGGTAGTACTTGAGTTGAATTTTGAAATAATTAAGAAATTATAGAAAGTAGAAATGAGGACTGTAGTGAGTCCAAAGGCACAGACATGACAAATGAGCCTTGTGTGAGCAATATCAAGAAACTCAATAGGATTTGACCACAGTGTCCAGGGAGAAGAGTGATCGAATGAGACAAACCAAAATAGAGGCTTGAGTGACATTACATAGCTAGATGGTGGCAGAACCATACCCAGCGCATGGGTCTCCTGGTCTTTGTTCACTGCTTCCTAGTCTACACATATCACTTCCTGGACATTTCCAAATCATGGCCCTTGTACTTGGGTGATTTTCCACAGCCCACCTCCCCCTGAATGCTAGATAGGTGAATTTTTACCTTATCCTGCCCAGAGACAGAACATATCGCCATTTCCAAATCTTGCTGCCACATGCATAACCCCTACACCAGTGGTTCTCAACCTGTGAGTCGTGACCCCTCTGGGGGTTGAATGACCCTTTCGCAGGGGTTGCCTAACCGAGACACAGCTCCTCTATCCATCTCCAGGAGGGTCCACCCACATGCAGACATGCCAACATACGAGTCTTAAAGGGTCGCAGCATTAGGAAGGTTAAGAACCACTGCCCTACACAATCTTGAGTTTCCCTTTATGTATTATCTCTTTCAGTTAAATGTAGAAGTTACCTGAGGGCAGGGACAGTCGTATTTACTTGTATTTTTATCTTTAGCACTTTTCACAGAGCCAGGAACATTGTAAACATTTAATAAATGCTTTTTTTATTGATCCGTTCATTCATTTCTAGTCTAGTGCACTGATCAGGACAGCTTACCTTTGACACTTGCTAATCATATAACAATAGGCAAGTTACCTGACAATAGGCCAAAAAAATATGTAAACCTTTAAAACACTTTTGTTGGACAGTTTGGCAGAACTGATGCTAAGCAAACACTCCTTTGGGTTTAGCTGTTCTCTACCATATGTTATTTTTAAAAGAATTATGTCTTAAGAGTTTTATTCTTTAGTTTTTAGTAAAATTCCTTTAATGTCTATGTATGTATGAAACATGAATCTAATTATCGCTAGTCTGCCTTAAAATTTTGTTTAAAATATTTTTATCTTTTTAAGATTTACAAATTCATTTTGAGTAAATTTTTCAACAGATAACTGCCTTAAATTTGGATGGACAAAATCTCTTTGAAATAAATAATTTGGAAAAATTGGTGAATTTGCGATGGGCATCATTTAGCAATAATAATCTCACAAGAATTGAAGGTTTGGAATCTTGTGTTAATTTGGAAGAGCTCACTTTAGATGGAAACTGCATCTCAAAGCTAGAAGGTAATGGGTTTCAGAAATGAGAAATCGTAGCAGTATAAATGCTTACTACATCAAGTAAAAAATAGTATATATGGTGTTTTCCAAAACTTTGATTTGAATCCTGGCTCTGCCACTCAACTTCTTTTGTGAACCTATAGGGAAAATGACTTACTGTTCTGAGCTTCAGCTTCCTCATCCATAACAGGAGTGAGTTGGTCGAACTAGATGACATCTAAGGTTCCTTCCAGCTCTAAAGCTATGAACCTATCCCCAAAGCTCCTTCAGGAAGTAATAGGGAAGTTATAAAGAGTTCCTTGGCATTACAATCAAAGAATTCCAACTCTCCTAGGGGGATGTCAGTAACAAACTCTAGTTTATTTACGCAGTTACATTAGATCATAAATTTAGGGCTAGAAAGGACCTTGGAGATCAAGTCTAAAACTCTGACTTTACAGCTGAAGAAACTAAAGCACAGAGTGGTAAAGTAGTTTGCCCGAGGTGATACTGGTAGTAATAGCAGAGCCAGAATTTGAACCCAAGTACTCTGACTCTGAATCCAGTGTTCTTCTACTGCAGCAAATGAACAAGCTCAGGTGGCCTCTTCTGCATCCTTCAGCCTCCCCTTATACTCTTCTGGCCTCATCTTGAAAATCTCTTGTCATTTCAAGAGTGAAAAAATGAAACAGAAGGGAAAAAAGTCATAATTCTTTCTCAAATGTGCATTTTTAAAATTGTTTTGAAATTTTATAGACTTGAACAAAAAGTGAAAATTTTTCAACAGATTTTGAAATCAAGTGAAACTTTTTATAAGGATCACATCAGATACAGTCAAGGTAATTAAAGCCTCAGTGACAATGAGAGGAAATGGAAAATATTTAGCTTGATTTTAAAGTTCATCCTCAGGAGAAAGTTGAAATAATCCTCATCCCTTTTCCTGGATTCTTCTCTTTATTCAAGTTTAAGATTGTTGGCAGTTAGATATTTAAGATTTAAGTTAAGAGACATAAGACCAGCAAACATACTACAGTATATTAAGTAAACAAGTTGCGTTGCCCATTCTATATTTTATTATTTTTTTTGCCTTTTTTTGGGAGGGCAGTTGGGATTAAGTGACTTGCCCAAGGTCACACAGCTAGTTTTTGTGTTAAATGTCTGAGGCCGGATTTGAACTCAGGTCCTCTTGACTCCATGGCCAGTGTTCTATTTACTGTGCCACCTAGCTGCCCCCATTCTATGTTTTATATCTATCCTTGCTCCCTCTCAAAGGGGATTGTGCCACTAGAAAGCTGCCAAAGCCATCCCTTCATGAATTTCTGATAGCTTCCTCTTCCTCTACATTAGCACTGAAGAAGTGAATCAGGCCAAATAAGTCTTGCCAATGCTGAGCAAAGGCTCTCCTAATCCCTCCCATTACATTCCTGAGGTAGCTTCTTTAATGAGAATCCTCTCAGTTGCCAATTGTCTTAGAGGCAGCACCTGTCATGAGGGACCAATCAGAAATTGGTCAGACCAATCAGAAAATGAGGTCCTCACTGAGCCCTCCAAATAAGGGGCTAATACACATGTCTACCTTTAAGAACTATGACCCTTCTAACAAAAGTTCATACCCTTTAATCTCATCCAATTAATCAGATGTTCTCCTGCCCCCCTGTAGCGCCAATGCAATATTCACAGCACCCACAATCACTATAAGTATACTTGCATGGTGCTTACTCAAAAATATAACAGACTCTCCATGTAGAAGACAGAAGGAAAACATTTATTCAGACACCAGAAAATCAAATCCCAAAACCAGTAAGCCAATTCCATCACAGTAACAAAGAAGTTAATAAGTTGCAACATCGCAGAGAGCCACAGCATCCTTTAGCCTTTCCACAAACCAACACTAAACCAATACTTACTCATAAGCCTATCTGTGTCCCTCAGAAGCATGCTCTCCTCCCAGACATCTAACTGTCTCTAATTCCCAGCTTCCTGTGGCCTCTGCTCCACCCTTAAGCAGCCTCCTCACGCCAGAGGGTCCATGTGATTACATGCAGCCTATTAGGGGGCAGAGTTTATTTTCAAAGCAGGGAAGGTCTTCAAATTCCTTTAGGCTTATTAAGGGGCAGAGAAGATCTTCAAATTACCATTACTGTTACACTCCCCTCCCCATTACATTTATACAAAAAGAGAAATGAGTATTAGAATTTTAAATTACAGTATCAAAACTAATTTGATCAAACAATATTTTGTGGCTTGAAACACATTGAGAGGATCTCAATGCTAATATAAGTGACTGTAGTGGTATGTGGCACCCACCTCCCTTCCATATACACCCACATACCTAGCATAAGAAAACAGGTTAATTTTGAAGCATAATTTGTAAAATTCAGCTTATTTCAATAATATACATGCATACATGTTTTGATACATGCATAATTTTACATTTAATATTTTAGAAAATAAAAGTCTTTGCATGGACAAGTTTGCACAGAATCCCCATGTACTTTGTGCAGGACACTGAGGTTCCAGGGAAGACAGTTGGGGAAATTTTGGCATTGGATTCAGTTATAAACATCAGTTGTGATTGGTTTTGTTGTTAATAGTTATTATAGACTTATAATTTAAAATGGGTTAAAGTCTTCTGCTTATAAGTAGTATACTGCTAGCCATAAACCTTTCTGAATATAGAGTAGACAGGGGACCCCATTATACCTCCTTTCCCTACAATTAACTTCTAGTTCTTAATCCTAGTAGGAGGTAGACAGATTTAGGTTGCTGCCAAACAGCCTACATTTTTGCTACATGGCTAACCAGGATTTGGACACAGATAGCCCATCTTTTTTTTTCTATAGTATAGCACATGAAACTAAATATGCACACTAGGGAATTTTTTTTCTGTTGAAGTTGTGTTCTAGACTACTGTTTTCTTTGGTTTTTTGGCTTTATTCAACTCAGAGCTATGTTGCATTTCTCCACAATCATTCTTCAGGTCATACAAAACAGCAAAGGTATTCTTTCAAGTCTTCCAAATAGGCTACTCATTGTCAACAGGGTATCATTAGTTTGAATGATACTAAATAATACTAATGAAATATTAATAGTGGCTGTTTGCCCTTTGCCATTTTCTAGTTCTTTGAATTATTTGAAAATCTTCAGAAGGGAAGTTGAGGTCTTTAGTAATAAGCATGAATTCTGGGCATTCATGATAAAAACTAGGCAGGGTTTATTTCATGATGAATTGAAAATGAAATGACATTTCCTGGATAGATTTCCTTTTCTAATCACTTAAGGAAGAGTGGCTCAGGTGAGAAAATCAAAATATGACTGGTCTAAAAGATTATTTATCCATAATCTTTGCTTCTTCCATAGAAGAAAATGAAATGATAGGGTCCTTCAAGTTCTCTGTGCTCCTGCCAAAGAGTTCTGGCGATGCAGTCAGAACTTTACTTTTAAATCCTAATTATTTTCTTTTGTTCTGAATTTTCCCATATATTTGATTATTTTCCCAGGCATTTCAAAACTGACCAAACTAACCCGTTTCAGCATAAATAATAATCTCCTGACTGGCTTGGAAAAGCATATCTTTGAAAACATGCTTCATCTTCATTATCTTTCTCTTGAAAATAACAAGATCACTTCATTGGTTGGTTTACAAAAAGCCTACACCATAATTGAATTATATATAAACAATAATTTTATTGCTACCAACCAGGAGATCTACAATTTAAAGGTAAATTTTAATATTTTAGAGTTTATGATAATGATTTAATAATGTCTATTTATCCTTTATGTATGTATATGTGTAGGCATAATATGAATATAAGTATATGTATATATTTATGTACATAAAAGTATACATACATACTCATGCCTCAGTGAAATATCAGAGTAGGATTTTTGTTCAAGACTAGGATCTGTGTAACATGATGACAATCCCTATTGGGATAAGAGAAAAAAATGTGGGCTGTAGGCACCCTGTCTTATAAATGTCAACAGTTTAGAGATGGCTTTGATGTTTCATTCTGTTCAGTGGTAGTAAGAGCAGTGGAGTCCCTTAGGTACTAATGGAGCCTGTGGTGTGAGCCTTGTTTTTCAGGAAGGCACAACTTTTGTTATTTTGTAGTCAAGTGGATCACAAGCATTGTGATGTTCTCTGACCCTGGAGAAGGCTATATATACCCTGATGTGAAGTTTTGCTTTGGGGCTCACTTACAGGAAGAGTTGTGTGATTTGGCCAGATGAGACTCTGGGTAACTGTTGAGCCCCCCAGCTTTGAAAACCCAGATGTTGGTGCTTTTCTCTCTGATAACTAACTAGGTGTTTCTGACCATTAGGTGGAAGCCCTGTCTGCTGATCTATTTCTCTGTCTGTATTTTTTGTCTGCTTGTAACTTCTGTTTGTATTCTCTGAAGTTCAGGGTGCTGACTTTTCCCCTTGAACTAGGTAAATGATATATGTTTGATTAAAGTAAGATGGTTAACCCGTTTTGGGGTTGCTTTCCTTTAGAAAAGTAGATCTAAGAACCTGTGCTAGCAGCCACCCTGGCTATGCTGCTACACCTGGGCACATTTTCCTGCAGATGTATACAGTATATAGTGGGCACACATATAGAAAAAACATAGTGAGACACAAAGAATACACGTGGCCAAGGAATAGTGTGGAAGGGCGACTCGTGCCTCTGACACCGCAGAAGGAAAAATGTTTTCTAGTGATGCTATCATGCTGCTCCTACCAGCACTGGTCTTGTACTCTGCCAGTCAAGCCTGCCCTCAGCTGGTCTTGTCAGCTCTGCCAGAAACTGCTCTGCTGGACACAGTATCTGCTGAATATGGGTCTTTTAGCCTCTGGATTCAGGGCAAGTATTCTCTGTGATTGCTGCTTCAGTATACTCCTTATTGCCTTCCATCTTCTGGCTCAGCCAGAGGTGCAGCCATGGTCTGTTTAATTGGTTTGCCTTTTTTTAGCTAGGTCTTTTAGAAAACGCACACACACACACACACACACACACACACACACACTCACACACACTCTCTAAAAAGCAAAAAGCCTCCCTCTTTTGTTCACTCTGAGTCCAGAGACTGCCCATGCACATTCTCAGCCCCGGCTACCAGGTTTCTTAGAATAAAGAGAACGATGGTCCCCCCTTGTTAAGCTAAGGCCCATAGATTTGATCATTTTGCTCCTTTCCTGTGATCAGAGACCTCTCCTTAATTTATAATGAATATCCTATATAATTTCCAAATCTTCATCTACGAAGGCGAGGCTATCAGCTTGCTAATGGTGATTTGCGTAATAATTTTCAGTCAGCTCTAGAAGTTTGGGGCTCCCGAGTTTTTGAAAACTAATCTCTCCAATCCAGCCATATAAATGGTTGAGTGCCCAGAAGGTGAGAGAATTATCTACTCCCCACTCAGCTAGAATTCTTGGCCCTTTCATCAGTAAATTCATTCATCCAAGACTAATGGGGCCTTTGCTCCCTACCATTATTCTTCTGTGAAGCTAAAACATTCCTCTCTGTAAAATCCACTCATTTCTCCTAATTCTGCCTTCTGAACTCAATCAAAAGAAGTATGATCTCTCTTTTACATGCCAGGCCTTCAAATGCTTGAACCCAGCTATCATGTTTTCCCTAACTCTTCTTCTTTTGCAATGCAACATCACCAGTGGTTCCTTCAACTAATCCTTATGGGCGATGATTTGCTATGCCTTCCCAATCTTGGAATTTCCAGTCCTGAAATATTAAAGGAAAAGAGCCTGGTAACCCAAGAAGGCTAATGAAGCAGATGCATATGACAGTGCCCATCGTTACTCAAGTGTAGAGTCAATTAGTGACTTAAAATCAGTGCTAATGACATTTTTCAGGGGATCAAACGAAAGCAAACATCAGTCAGCAACTCTATGTGAATTAAAAATGTTTTTATTTTACTAGGGTTTACACAATCTGGTCATTTTAGACATGTGTGGAAATCTAATTGTATGGAATCAAGAAAGCTACCGGTTGTTTGTAATCTTCCATCTTCCAGATCTCAAAGCACTGGATGGAATTTCAGTAGTGAGTTATTTTTACTACAGTATTTGAACTATAGTTTCAAATTAACTGTAATTATCATCTTGAATTTGATTACCTTTGTCCTGTGACACCCAACCTTATGAAGTTTAGAAAAACGCAAGCTTATAAAACAAATTTTAGAAGTGGTTTGAAATTGTGGATGTTTATATGTGAATATATAGTATTTTAGATAATAAAATATAGGCATAATATAGAGAGATAGGTTATATTATAGAGAGATTATATTATATAGAGAGATTATTATATATTATAGAGATTTTATGGAGAGATATATTATTATAGATATTATATTATAGAGATAGAACATTTATTAAGCACTTTGCTATATACCAAGCACTGTAACATATATATGACATATATATGTGTAGCATATAATTATGTATGTATGTATGTATGTGTATGTTTATTTAATAAGTATACTCACTGACTTTCCCAGGGCCAGGCTACTATATCTGCCCCTTGGAGTTCCGGTAGGTAAACCTGAGGGGTGAGTGAATCCCTTTTCCATACTGCTATCTGCCTAAGCCCCCGCTGGATGTGTTCCCTCCTTTATTAGGTGCCAATGCCTAGCACGTCAATTCCATTTAAACATTTGGCACCATTTATTTTTACAAAGAGTAATCTTTACTTCAGTGGGACAGTGATTAGGGTACTGGGCCTGGAGTCAGAAAGACTTTTATCATCTTCCTAAGTTCAGATTTAGCCTTAGACACTTACTAACTGTGTGACCTTAGGCAGGTTACTTAACTGCCTCAGTTTCTTCATCTTAAATGAGCTAGAAAAGGAAATGGCAAACCACTCCCATGTCTTTGCCAGGAAACCCCAGAGAGCGGTCACAAAGAGTCAAATATGATCACACAACAACAAAGGCTTTCTTGGGCGGCCAGGTAGCCCAGAGCAAACACAGAGGCCAAGGACTGGGGTCTTGGCGATTCTCAGTCATCATGGGTAAGGACTGAGAATCATCAAGATCCCTCTCAAGTAAAGTAGGCAAAAGAGAAAATGTCTGAAGCTGATGGCACCTTTTTGAACGATCCTGCTGCAATTCCACATAGTCAGCCACTGGGAACCAGGGACATGTAAGATGCCCAGATTGGATTGTTTTTTTTTTTTTTAGGTCCTTCTAGTAATTTTCCTAAGTACCTTAGCTGAATGAAATCCAAATAAATCTATGTTATTACCAGATTTCAAGTTATACAATTGTTATATGATAGTGGACATCCAAAGCACATCTTAATTTTTAAATTTTATCGTATTTTATTAGCATCTTCTGTATTATGCTACATTCATTTCTGAATCTATCCCTCTCTTACCCTTGTTTCAAAGACTTAAACATAAAACAAAACAAAAAAGCTAGTTCAGAAAAACTAACCAACACATCTCCTGTATCTGACAGCATGTACAATATTCCCTGTTCATAATTTGCTGCCTCTGCAATGAAAAGAGAGGTTGATTTTTTAAACTTTTATGATTTGGTTATTATGGTCATGCTGTATGCAGCTTCAGCTTTTTATTCTTTATATTTATAATGATTTGTTCAATGCATATATTTTTTTCTTGGTTCTGCTTACATCAGTATGAATCAGTTCAGGTAAGTCTTCCCATGCTTCTCTGAAGTCTTCATAGTCATCATTTCTTATGGCACAGAAATATCGCATTGCATTCGTGTTTCACAATGTAGTTAGTCATTTCTCAGGTGGTGGGTCACCTGGTCTTTCAGCACTGGCCTTTCAAAAGTTCTTTTCAGATATTGCCTGGGATTTCTGTGGGACATCTGGTCTTCTCTATGACTTTTTGTATCACCATCTTAATCAAAAAGTATACTATATACCTTCTTGCTGAGGAGATCTGAAACAGATAGTAATTTATTTCAGTACCCATCTATCATCATTTTAGTATACTGATATTAATATGTGGTTATTATTCAATGTACTTCTCTTTTAAAAGAGCTTTAGAATTAGAAAAAAAAATATATCTTAATTCAAATGTGAGGTTTTGTTGGAGAAAGCAAAGAAAAGAAGAAAGTTTCATTGGTCAGTCAAGAAGCATGTATGAAGTGCCTGCTCTAGCACATCTGCCAGGCGCTGTGCTGAGTGCTGGAGATACAAAGAAAGGCAAGAAGTAGGTCTTGGTATCAAGGACCTCACAGGCTAGTAGAGGAGAAATTAATACTGTGTACAAACACACACAGACAAACACACACACAGATGGATATGATAAATGGGAGATGATCTCAGATGGAAGGCACTAAAATCAAGGACTGGAAAAGGTGCCTTATAGAAGGTGGGACTTCAATTAAAACCTGAAGGAATCCAGGAAGCCATGAGGAAAAATGGAGATTGGGAGAGAGAAAGTTCCAGGCATAAGGGACAACCAGTAAAAATGTCCAGAATCAATCATGGGGGTGTAGCCAAGATGGTGGTATAGAAGCAGGAAAACTCCATGGCTCCCCCCATAACCACCTCAAATACCTATAAAATATGACTCTAAACAAACTTTAGAGCTACTGAACTCATAAAGTTACAGAGAGAAACAAATCTCCCACTGAAGGCAGCCTGGCAGGCAGACAGGAAGGGTTCATCACAGCGTGCTGGGAGCCGAGCCCAGCCCACATGGGCCCATGGTTTTAGCCCCAAGCAGTGCAGCTGGAGGGACTTCAGGAGAGTGGATCATCAATGGATGTGGCTGTTTCCAGAATTATCAACCCATAAATGCCAAAGAAAAAGTGAGAGATCAGTGTGGACTTTGGGAACAGGGGGACCAAGAGTACATTCCAGCCTCTGCCCCAGGAAGGGAGAAGCAGTTCAGGCACAGTGGCCATGCAGCCACCTCCATGTGGCTGCTTCAGAGCTCCTGGCCTGCAGATAGTAGGGGATCAAAGCAACCATTCTGAGGGGTAATAGCTCTTGCTTTAACCTGCTTAGATCTGGATCATTGTCTGGGGTAAAAAATCCAGTGATTTGGGGCAAAGCTCTCCCCTCTGGAAGCAGAGTTCTATTGTGGCAAAAAGCTCAAAAGTCAAGTAATTGAGCAGCAACATGATCAGGCAAAGAAAGCAAAAGCAAGTGCAGCAATCCAACTTTAGATTCCTTTTTTGGGGACAAAAAGGATCAAAACATGGAATGGCAGGAAAACAACAAAGTCAGAACTCCTGCATCAAAAGCTTCCAAGAGAAATATAAACTGGTTACAGGCCATGGAGGAGCTTAAGAAGGATTTTGAAAACCAAATAAGAGAAGTGGAGGAAAAATTGGGAAGAGAAATGAGAATGATGCATGAAAATCATGAAAAGAGTCAACAACCTAACTAAAGAAAATAACACCTTAAAAAACAGACTAACTCAAATAGCCAAAGAGGCTCAAAAAACCAATGAAGAGAAGAATGCCTTTTTTAAAAAAGCCAAATTTGCCAGATGGAAAAAGAATCTCAAAAGTTCACTGAAGAGAATACTTCCTTCAGAATTATATAGTGGAGCAAATGGAAGCTAATGACTTCATGAGAAATCAAGATACTATTAAACAGATCTAAACAAATGAAAAAATAGAAGACAATGTGAAATACCTCATTGGAAAAAACACTGACTTGGAAAATAGATTCTGGAGAGATAATTTAAAAATTACTGGACTACCTAGAACCTAGAAATCATCCTTCAAGAAATTCTCAAGGAAAATTGACCTGATATTTTAGAACCAGAGGGCAAAATAGAGGTTGGAAAAATTCACCAATCACCTCTTGAAAAAGATCTGAAAAAGAAAACTAGGAAGATTATAGCCAGGTTCTGGAGTTCCCAGATCAAGGAGAAAATATTATAAGCAGCCAAGAAGAAACTATTTGAATATTGTGGAAACACAATCAGGATACCACAGGATCTGGAAGCTTCTACATTGAGGGATCGAAGGGTTTGTAGTATGATATTCTGGAGATCAAAGGAGCTGGGATTAAAACCAAGAATC
>JAQQSV010014448.1:0-12288 GCA_028646515.1 Pseudochirops corinnae
AACCTCACATCAGGGCATATATATAGCCTTCTCCTGGCTTGGAGAATGTAACAGCCCTCTAGACCCACTGCCCAATCATAAAGTTACAAGGCACGGGCATTCCTGGAAAACAAGCCTGGCGCCACAGGCTCCACATGACCACATTCAGCCTATTAGGGAACAGAGTATACTTTCAAATATCCAAGGGTCCTCAGAGTCACGTAGCCACATTAGCAAAGGGCCTAGGGGCAGGGAAGATCTTCAGATTCCCATAACACTGCCTAGTTTCCTCATCTGTCAAATGGCAAGAATAATAGGACCTACTTCTCAGTATTGTTGTGAGGATAAAATGGCATAAAATTTGTAAAATTTTTTTACAAACATTAAAGTGTTACATAGATGCTATTATGTTTATTAGTTTTATTTTGCCTAGCACTATTATGTTGTATTTTTCAAGAACTTTCACTATCTCTACAATGTCCTTGAATTCAATAAAAGGTAGAGATTTCCTCTTGTTTTTGATTCTCGTTAGTAAATACTTTCCACTTACTCAACTAAACATAATTCAGTGGTTAAATATTGATTACTCAAGAAGCACTGGAGATTTTCTTATGTTTTCTTAAGGCTTTTTATCATTCATAACTTTGCCTATAATGACTTGGGACTTTCAGCAACCTGAAAACAACTTAAAGCTCTTGCAATCATTGTGGTCACATCAAGCTTTAATTAATATGAATCAATTCCTCACTTATGTGAAGAGGGTTTCAAAATATACAGAAGACTTTATTCCTGTCTACATGGGAGATAATTTTTAAGTATTTAAAGTGCTTATTATACCATTATGAAGATTTAAGACAGACTTATATGACTAGAAATTATTTTTAAAAAATAGGGAACTTCCTAACTCTCCTGTTTATGTCTGTGGTATAAATATAGTTTTGTATCTGATTAGGTTTAAGTTTTGGAGTCATCTTTGATCCTTTCTTTTCTTTCAGTCACAGGATCATAGAATCACAGCTGATAGGGATCTTAGAGTTCATTGAGACTAACACGTTTGTTTTACAGACGATAAAAATGAGACCACAGGTGACTCATGCAGAGTCATACAATTAAAAAAAATTAACCCTCAGGTCTGACTCCCAAGTCTAATGTCCTTTCTATATTATTTGTCATTATATTCAACATGTCACCAAGGTCCAGCATTTCTCCTCCAAAATATTTCCTATTATCTTTTATTCTGTATTTTTATCTTAGTTAAGGAAACAAAACCAACATAAAAGAAATAGTGGGGAAAAATGTAAGTGTTAAACTATGAAAAACTGACTGAATATGTGGTAATCAGTTTTTGAAATGTTAGTCATTTCATTAGAATAGTTTGAGAGGTAAATGAGCTTTTGAGTGTCACCTGACCAGGGAAAGACATGCAAAGGACTATATTCATTATTATATCTTATTTACTTTTAAAAAATATTTCAGGCTTTCCTGTATAATGGCTTATGGTAGATTATTTAAATTTGTGATTAGAGAAATGAAAATGTTATAGGGATATTTTTATAATGGCAGCCAAAGCATATAAAATCATAGCATCACAAATTAGGTGATGAAAGAAACATACAGTTCAATCTAAGGAATTTGTCAGAGCAGAAAATTGAGTGTGTTGATGTTATAAGTAATAATAATAGTGAAAGTCTTGAGAATTCTCCTTTCAGCCAAGGTCCAACTTGGCCCAGTTGGGAAACAGATTTTATTAGTGGTGACTTCCCTTCATAAGATAACCAACTCATATTACCTCACAACATCTTTCCTATTGCCCAAATATAGTTTTAAAAAAATTCTACATCCTTTCTTAGACATCAGTACTCTCCCAGGCACATGCAAGTATCAGAAAACACATTAACCTGAATAGTAGACATTGTGGGAAGCAAAGTGACACATATAAATGAAATGAGCTTTCTCAATATCCTATGTTTCAGGTCAGGAAACTTTTAGATCTAAGAAGTTTGAGTTAAGTTCTATACTTCCATTCTACCCACCAGGGATGTTGTGAGCCAAGAAGCTTTAAAATGGAGTTGGGGCAGTTTGAGATAAATTTGCCTCAGGTGGATTGATCTGGGACATGCCAGTGGGATCTTTGGACAAAGAGGATATAAAGATAGCTCTAGGACTCTGACAAAGGGATCTTGAGACCCCAGGGACCATCCTCACCAAGTGCTTTTACTTTCTTGCGGACTGGTTTTGCCGTGAGGTTATCAATATGCTTCTATTAAAGAAATTGTTTATCTAAACCATCCATCACCAGAATACCATGGCTCAGTAGTTCTCCATTATCCTATAAGCATCTCTACTGTGGAGCATCCATATTTAATTAAACTGATATCTGTCCTGTCCTACATAAGCAGAAACAATTGGTCAGAACAGATCACCAATATCAAGACTTTACAATTGCTAGAGATTCATGGTCCCCTGCCACTATAAAGGGTGAAAGCATCATTATTTCAACTGTATAATTATAGTGGATTCCTTTTTCCTGATCATTGTATAAATGTGTCTACATCGTCATCATTTTATCTTTGCTTAACCTTTTATCTAATCTTGTTCTGTCTCCTTCTTCTCCTCCTCCTCCTTCTCTCCCTCTTCCTCCTCCTCTGCCTCCTCCTCCTCCCCCTCCTCTTTCTCTTCCTCGTCCTTCTTCTTCTTCTTCTTCTTCTTCTTCTTCTTCTTCTTCTTCTTCTTCTTCTTCTCCTTCTTCTTCTTCTTCTTCTCCTTCTTCTTCTTCTTCTTCTCCTTCTTCTTCTTCTTCTTCTTCTTCTTCTTCTTCTTCTTCTTCTTCTTCTTCTTCTTCTTCTTCTTCTTCTTCTTCTTCCCTAGAGAGCACATGGTATTATTTTGTTTTGTTAGATATCCTTCAAAAAGTGGGTTTATTTCTCAAGTCCATTTGGTCTCATGTTGACAGTCAGTACCACAGGTATCTTCTCTGGGGAGTGGGATGAAGGTTTTACACAATAGCTGTACCTCAATTCTCTTGTCAATCATTGTCTTTATTGGATTGGATCGTGCAGCAGAAATTTATTCTTGACATTGTGGCTGATGTGTGACGATGTGAACTTTGCCCAAGCTTGCATTACTATTTAAGTGCAAAGTCATTGAGTAGTAGCATGGTCCAGGGTAAACAGTATTAGACTTGGAGTCAGAAAGGAATGAGTTTAAATCTTTTTTCTGATATTTACTAAACAGCTATGTGCCCACTACTAACATCATAAACCAGTTTCTTCATGCATGAAATGGGCATAATGATGTTTGTAGTATCCCTCTCAGAGGATTGCTGTGAGAATTACATGAAATAATCCAGGTAAAGGGCTTTATGAACCTTGAAGTAATAAACAATTAGTAATTATTGCCAGGATGAAGACATAGGTCTATGATAAACTAAAGCTGATATGAACAGAACAAGATTAGATAAAAAGTTAAGCAAAGGTAAAAATAAATACATGGATTGTTTTTTTTAGTTTCCTTAAAAATCTTATAAATTTTAATTTGAAAGTGGTGTAGTGAAAAGATCAAGAGATCAGAAGTCAGAGATCTAGGTTCTAATCTGTGTTTTGCAAAGAAATCTCTGTTTGTGGCTGTTGTTCAATCATGTAAAATTCTTTGTGACCCCATTTTGGGTTTTCTTGGCGAAAATACTGAAGTGGATTCCCATTTCCTTCTCCAGCTTATTTTACAGATGAGGTAATGAGGCAAGCAGAGTTAAGTGACTTGCCCAGGTTCGCTCAGCTAGCAAGTGCCTGAAGCCAGATTTGAACTCATGAAAATTAGTCTTTCTGTCTCCAGATTGGGCACTCTATCTACTGTGCCACCTAACTGCCCTATTAGTATTGGTATGATATTGATCACCTGCTTAACATCTCCATGTCTTATTTTTCTCTTCTGTCAAATGAATTGATTTGATTACATAAATTCTAATGTCATTCCCAGCTTAAACATTCTGATTTCTTGAAATAAGGTCTGCATTACAGGTCAGCCAGTTTTGATATGTTATCTGGAGAAATAAACCTGTCCTTTAGGATAAATGCACAGCAATTAGTGAATTAGTATTTGCTGGCAGATACAGAAAACATTAATAGGACCTTGTACTTTATAAGACTTGACTATCCTGCATAAATCTTGATGCTACTGCCACGTCCATGGGAATGTGATTGTAATTTCCAAAAGGCAGTCTTTATACCCTTCCATTTCAATGAATTGTCTAATACAGTGGTTCTCAACCTTCCTAATTCTGCAACCCTTTAATCCAGTTCTTCATGTTGTGGTGACCCCCAACCATAAAATTATTTTTGTTGCTACTTCATAACCGTAATTTTGCTACTGCAATGGATCTATCTGCAGAATGTATTTTCATTCATACAAATTGAACATAACCCACAGGTTGAGAACCGCTGGTGTAATAGGATCTTAGAACCAGAGATGGATGGCACATTGAAGAATATCTAGTCAAACTTTTTCATTTACAGATGAGGAAACTGAGGGAGGTTAAGTGACTTGTCCAAAGTCAAGGCAATAAGCCAACAAGCATTTATTAAGTGCTTACTACGTACCAGTGAAGACACACAAGTTAGTAAGGATTGGAGATGGAATTTTGAATGCAGGTCCTCTTATTCCAGAACCATGCACCTCTTCATTAAAATGAACTTTGGAACAGGTATTTTTTCAACTAGATTATTTGGATATCTCAAGTGGTTTAAATAAAATAGGAACTTAGCAATTTATCACAAGAATAATACACTTCAGCCAGGTAGGATTTATACAAGAAATGCAGGGATAATTCAATATTAGGAAAACTATCAGCATAATTGATCATATCAACAACAAAACTAACAGAAACCATAGGATTATCTCAATAGATACAGAAAAAAAGTTTTTGACAAAATACAATACCTAAGAGCATGGGAATAAATGGAGCCTTCCTTAAAATGATAAGTAGCATCTACCTAATACGTTCAGGAAGCACTATATATAGTGGAAATAAGCTAGATGCATTCCCAATAAGATCAGGGGTGAAACAAGGATGTTCATCATAACCACTATTATTCAATATGATATCAGAAATTTTAGCTTTAGCAATAAGAGAAGAAAAAGAAATTGAAAGAATTAGAAGAGGCAAAGAAGAAACTAAGTTTTCACTCTTTGCAGATGATATGATGATATATTTAGAGAATCCTAGAGAATCAAGTAAAAAACTACTTGAAATAATAGACAGCTTTAGCAAAATTGCAGGATATAAAACAAAGCCACATAAATGCTCAGCATTTATATATATTTCTCTATATATTACTAACAGCAAGACATAGTGAAATTCCATTCAAAATTACTGTAAACATTATAAAATATTTAGTAATCTACCTGCCAAAACAAACCTAGGAACTGTATGAATACAATTACAAAACACTTTTCACACAAATAAAGTGAGATCTAAATAACTGGAAAAATATCAGTTGCTCATGGATAGGCCAAGCTAATATAATAAGAATGACAATTCTACCTAAATTAATTTACTTACTCAGTGCCAAACTACTGAAAAATTATTTTATAGAGTTAGAAAAAATAATATCAAAATTCATCTCAAAGAACAAAAGGTCCAGAATATCAAGGGAATTAGTGAAAAGTAATGCTAGGGAAGGTGGCCTAGCCATACCAGACCTTAAATTATATTATAAAGCATCAATCATCAAAATCACTTGGTACTGGCTAAGAAATAGAGAGGTAGATCAGTGGAATGGGTTAGGTACACAAGGCGCAGTAATCAATGACTATAGCAATCTACTGTTTGATAAACCCAAAGATCCCTGCTTCTGAGATAAGAACTCATTATCTAACCAAAACTGCTGGGAAAACTGGAAAATATTATAGCAGAAAGTAGGCATAGACCAACATCTTCCACCATATACTAAAATAAAGTCCAAAAGGGTACATAATTTAGATATAAAGGCTGATACTATAAACAAATTAGGGGAGTAAGGAATAGTTTATCTCTCAAATTTATGGAGAATAGAAGGATTTATGACCAAACAAGAGATAGAGAACATTATGAAATACAAAATGGATAATTTTGATTACATTAAATTGAAAAAAAGTTGGATGAACAAAGCCAATGCAACTAAGATTAGAAGGAAAGCAGAAAACTTGGAAAGAAATTTTAGAGCTAGTGTCTCCAATAAAGGCTTCATTTCTAAAATATATAGAGAACTAAGTCAAATTTACAAGAATACAAGTCATTCCCCAATTGATAAATGGTCAAAGGATATGAACAGGCAGTTTTCAGAGGAAGAAATAAAAGATATCTATACTTATACGGAAAAAAAAATGCTCTAAATCACTATTGATTAGAGAGATGAAAGTCAAAACAACTCTGGGGTACAACATTACACCTATCAGATTGACTAACATGACAAAACAGGAAAACGTTAAATGTGGGAAAAGATGTGGGAAAGTTGGAAGACTAAGTCACTGTTGGTGGACCTGTGAAATGATTCAATGATTCTGAAAAGCAATTTGGAACTATGCACAAACGTGCACACCCTTTGACCCAGCAATACCACTTCTAGGACTGTATCCCAAAGAAATCATAAAAATTGGAAAAGGACCCACATATATGAAAATATTTATAGCAGTTCTTTTTGTGGTTGCCAAGAACTGGAAATTGTGGAGATGCCCATCATTTGGGGAATGGCTGGACAAGTTATGGTATATAAATGTAATGAAACAAAGAGGCAGACTTCAGAAAAACCTCAAAAGACTTAGATGAACTGATGCTGAGTGAAGTGAGCAGAACCAGGAGAACATTATACACAATAACAGCCACAGTATGCCATGATTGATTTTGATAGACTTAGTCCTCAGAAAAACAAGTTCCTAAAACAATTCCAAAAGATTCATGATAGAAAGTGCCATCCACATCAAGAGAAAGAACTATGGAGTTGGAATGCAGAGTGAAGCAGACTATTTTCTTTTTTGCTTTGTTTTGTTTTTTTCTTTCTCATGGTTTCTCACATTTGTTATAATTCATCTATGCAACATTACTGATGTGAAAATGTGTTTAACAGGAATGTATGTGTAGATCCTATATCAGATTGTATGCCATACTGGGGAAGGATAAGGAAAAGAGGGGAGAAAATTTAAAAATTATGGAAGTAAATGTTGAAAACTAAAAAATAATAAATTAATGAAAAAAAAAAAGAAAATTGGAGCTGCTACCTAAAATAAAATTTCCAGAAAAGTGGTAATTAAAAAGTCATGTTTATACACTACACTACACTACACACACACACACACACACACACACACACACACATTTTTTCTGTTAAATGTACCTTCTTTATCATTGTGATGGATAATTGCATCCTGTATCATGTCAGCAATGTTGAAATGAACTTTGTGATTCTTCCCATGTTTCAGCTTCTTCACAAATCCTTCCTGTTTCTGAAAGGCTTTCTCTCGTTCATAGTAGGCTTTTATTTGATCACAGCGCATACGTTTCACCAGCCTCTGTCTCTGGCCTAATGGTAGGGACTCCAGCAAGCACTGGTCAATTTCCATTTCATGGGATCTAAAAACATTACATAGCTGGAAGCAACCTAAAAGAATGAAAAAAAAATTAGGAAATGTTCCACCTTTACCACCATGACCTTTAAATAGTAAGAACATCATATGTAGAGTAGGTACATTACTAAGGTAGGTACTGATAAATCTTTGAATGAATGGAAGTAATGATGCTTGGCATGGTCCATTACAATGTATTTTAAAACAACTATTTAAGTAACCCATCACTTTCATAAATCTTTCTTGTAATTCCAATGAAAAATAAAGATGTCAGTTTTACAGGTGGTTTGTCCAAGGTCATATTGTTATGAGCTGAAGAATCAATTGGAGACTACAGCTTTTCTTGAAGCTATATGACACAGAGATTCTTCAATTTCTTGAGATCAACTCAAAATGCCTAGATGAGCTGGTGTATACTTTGCAAGAACATTGTCTAATAAAATAGTATTATTTACATTTAAAGTGATAGTTTTGTTTTCTTTTGTACAGTAACAGCAAATTTCATGTTTCTTTAAAATTAACAACTTTATTCCAGCGTTTGAAAGGTTATCATCTGAAAAAAAAAAGTTTTCATCTATTCTAACTGCTCTCACAGTACAAAGACTACTTGGTGGGAGTCATCAAAAAGCAGATTTTTATTGAACATAAATTTAAAAATTGACAAAAAGCTATATAAAAATTCTGCAGAATGCTTTTTTTGGTATAATAAATTTGCTTTCAGTGGTGTTATTCTTATAGAGGTTGGATGAGTAATTCTCAGTGATATAGTTTTAATTGTTGATCTGAATACTGATTGGATGAGATGATTCCATTAGATCATCTCTAGTCTTTCCCTAGAAAGGTAGCAGGTAGGGGGGGAAAGTGGATAGAAAACTGGGTTGGGAATCTAGAAGACTCACCTTTGTGAGTCCAAATCTGGCCGCAGACATTCACTCCCTTTTTGACCCTGGGCAAGTCACTTAAACCTGTTTGTCTCAGTTCCTCATCTATAAAATGAACTGGAGAAAGAATTAGCAAAGCACTCTGGTATCTTTGCCAAGAAAACCCCAAATGGGATTATGAACAGTCATACACAACTGAAATGAATGAATGAAATGAATGAAGCGCTAACAATGTATATTCTCACCTGTGAGATCTCTTCAAATTAGGAAAATCTAGTATGTAAGACAGGCAAGCAACCCCCCAAAAAGATTCTATATACTAATATGAATTGACTAAATTAATTTGGGGGAGATGTTCACTTCAATTTTTTTATTGCAATAGTGAATGATTTGTAATGATCTAGATACACACTCTCTTCTTTGTGAACAGTAGGAGTAATTTATGAGATAGCTAATTAAAGGTGAGAGTTAAACCTGTGATCATAAAACTGAAGAGTTCTCCAGACTAACCTGGTTGGTGAATATGGGTACCAATCTCATATGCATACACATTTTCTTTCAAATCATGATTTTCTATATAAGATAAGGAGTTCTAACCAAGGACTATTCTAGTCTTAGAAATAGAGATATAACGATAGCTAACAGATTATGGACAATTGGCAATAGTGCAATTAGACATAATGTATGCTGACAAATCACACACACATTTCTCATATAAAATGGAAACATATTTATAGCACATATGCATGAAAACAGACATTGATTAATTTGCAAGAAATTCTTAATTTAAAAAGTATATCAATCTACTAAAATATCTTCTTCTCATGGATTTTGATTCTACTTTTTAAAAGTCTTCAAAATCTACTCATAAAAGTAATAAAAGAATATAGACTCACAAACAGAAATTTGTATAAATAGAAGTTGCCAAGCAATGAAGTTTTAGAGTTAGAAGGAAAGTTAGTGACCATTTGATTCAACCCATACTTGAAAAGAAATTTTCATTAAGACCCACTTGATAAATGATCATTCAGCCTTCACTGGAAGGACACCATTGAGAGTGAACTCGTTACCTGCATATGCAACCTGTTCCACTTTTCAATAGCTATAATTCTTTGGAAGTTTTTCCTAACACCAAATTTAGTTTGCCTTTTAGCAATGTTTCTCCATTGTTCCAGCCCTTTGGGAACAAACAGAATATTTCATCCCTTTTCCACATAACAACTCATTAATACTTTAGCACAAATGAGACTTCTGTTCACTAGGCTAAAATACCCCAAGTTTCTTCAACCAATCTTCATAAGACATTGAATTGTAACTTTAGTTCCTCTGGACATTTTCTAGCTTATTGATGTCCTTCCTAAACATTGCTACCCTAATGTGGTCTGACCAGGACACAGTAGAGAGGGTTTATCAAGTCCTTATTCCTAAAAGATAAATTCTCCTCTTTAATGTAATCCAAAAGTGAATTAGTTATTTTGGCTGTCACAGTACACCATTGATTACTCCTGATCCTTTGGTCTATCAAAATATTGAGATCCTTTATTCAAACTGCTATATTAACAATATGTCCTTCATCTTTTACTTGCAAAGTGGATATTTTGAGCCCAATTGTAAGATTTTACATTTAACCCTATTTAATTTTATCTTAGTAGTTTCAACTAATGATCTAGCCTAATTAAGATCATTTGTATCCTAACTTTGTGATCCAATTTGTTAACTAGTCTTTTAAGTTTTATGTTATATATCTGTATTATGTACACACACATATATGCTTCTTTCATATTCAAGTCGTGTATTCATTTTTAGTTTATTGGTATAATGGTGTCTAAGTCTAATATCTACTTAGCAGCATTGTCCTAGCAGCACTGGTCAAATAGAGAGTCCTTCCATAAGTAATTTATAATCTCAAATTTATTGAAGAATGATTTATTCAACAGCTATTTAAAATTCTTCCTAAATTAGTTTGTTCTATTTTTCTATAGTTTAACTAGCATCAATTTGTATTGATGGGTATTTCTTTATAATGAAATTTGAGGTGGGAAGTTATAGTCCCATTTAATTTCTTTAAAAAAAAAAGATTTCTTTTGAGATGCTAGACCTTTTTATTCCTTTCCAAATGAATTTTGTTATTTTGCCTACTTCTAAAAAGTATCTCTTTGGTAATTTGATGACAACAACAACAATAATAACTAACACTAATATAGTGTTTTCTACATGCCAGATACCGTGCCAAATACTTCACAAATATTATCCCATTCCATCCTCACAACACCCCTGGGAGGGAGATGCTATCATTCAAGTAAAAAGATAAAGAGAGGTGTTAAGTGACTTGCTCAGGGTCACATAGAAAATGAATGTTGGAGGCTAGATTTTAATTTTGATCTACCTGACCCCAGGTCCACTGAACCACCTAATTAACTCCAAATCTGAACTAATGTAAGTAATATTGTCATTTTATTATAGTTGTACTACAAACATAAAAATCTGAATGGTTTAAAATTTCTGATATTTTTGTCATGTCTGTTGTCATTTCATGAAGAATGTATTCATATACACATATATACATTTATGTATGCATGGGTGTATTTGTATATACCCATGCACACACAAACACATACATAAATGAATAAGTCAACTACCAGGTATTTATGAATTTTGTAGGTATTTTAAATTAAATTTCTCATCTTTGTTTCTCTATTTTTAGTACTATATAAAATAATGTTGATTTTTTTTTTTTTTTTGCATCCTGCTACACTAGTGAAACTATTTTCTCAATCACTTTTTCCCTAATTCTCTGGGGTTTTCTAAGTATTCCATTAGATTGTCTGCAAATAGGAATGGCATTTATCTCCTCTTTAGTAATGTTTATAAACAAAATAAATAATAATCAAATAAATAAAAACCATGCCTTCACCTAAATCACTCTGGCTCTAACTGATTGGCCAAAAATAGGTGCCAGCCAAAACCTCGCTTGGTCGTAGTTTGGGTTTTGATGACTCAGGATAAGTGTAAATAACAATTGTTTCTGTTTTGGTCAGAAACCCTGAGGTTCTTCCCATCCCAGACTGATTTTTCTTACTAGGTAAAAGAGGCCTTTTTTTTTCTTTGCCTCATTTCTTACCTAGCTTAATCACTACATGGGTGTTGCCTCAGACAAATTGACACCCAGGAAAGATATTAGCTTAAAAAGGCCAAGGTTCCCTATCACATCCAGAGCCTTCTCCAGTTGTCTTTATCTATATCTTGCCATTGGATCCAGATGGCTCAAGAAGAGAGAGTAAGGATGGTGACTGCGCAGCCTTGCCTCCCTGAAGTCCAATTCATTTGCAAGTCAAAGCATCACCTACTTGATGCTGTAGGTCCTCTTTGAGCATGAAGGTCAAACAGCAACAACCAGCAATATTGACATCTTTAATACTCCCTCGGATCTTATTGTTGCAGTTGACATTGTAGAATTGTCACATGATAGTGAAGAGAGCAAGTGTGTTACCTTTATCCCTTTTCTTCTTTCTCCACTTAATAGTATTTTACTTTTTTCCAAATACATGTAAAGATAGTTTTGAACATTCACTTTTACAAGATTTTGAGTTCTATTTTTTTTCTCTCCCTCCATCTCTTCCCTGTTCCCCACGATGGAAATCAGATTAAAAATATTTCCATAAATAGGAAGGACTTTATGACCAAAGAAGAATTGGAGAGCATTACAAAATGCAAAATGGATAACCTTGAGTACATTAAATTGAAAAATTTCTGTACAAACAAAGCCAATGTAGCCAAGATAAGGAGGGAAGTGGGAAATTGGGAAAGAATATTTACAACCAATGTCTCTGAT
>JAQQSV010014449.1:0-12288 GCA_028646515.1 Pseudochirops corinnae
TTGTTGAGCCTTGTCTCCCCAGGAACTGAGATTGCTGAGGGCTTGCCTGGAGTGAAGATGAAAGAAGGGCCTTTCCTTGGGTATTCAATGCTGAGATGATATCTTAACCTACTGTAACTTAAGGGTGGATGGCCTTTTGTGCTCTCCTGCCCCTTTTGAGATTCAGGGGTGGGAAGCTTTTCAATTTTTTGTGCTCTGTGATTGACCAGATGAATGTACTTTGTTTATGATTGGAGACTAATCTCCATTTGAGAGGAGAGACTTTGTTGACTGACTAAATGTACTGCCTAGGAATGGGCTACTTTGACTAATGTACAGGCTGGGTGGGATACTTGGACTTTGATACTTTGCAACTGAATTGAGAACTTACTTCCCAAATTAACAAGTTACACTGTATTTCGACTTTCTCTGTTCTGTGAATGTTTGCTGGATAAATGAGCTTTGCTATGCTGGTAATCTGAACCTTGGAAGTTGCCTTTGCTTGGCATTACACATATACTTTGTAACATGTATATATTATTGTATTTAGGTAACATTTGTTATTACATGTATCTAACACATAAATATTTTAATTATTTGTTTACATGTTATTTTCTCCCACTTGAATGTAAGCTCTTTGAGGGCAGGACTATTTTTTATTTTGTCTTTGAGTCCCCAATCAATGCCTTTTATGCTACCTTGCACAAAGTTAGGGGCTTAATAAATTCTTGAAAGGCAACTAAGTGTCACAATAAATAGAGCTCCGGGCTTGAGAATCAGGACAACTTGAGTTCTAAGCCTGCCTCAGACCCTTGCTAGCTGTCTAAACCTTGGCATATCATTTAAGTTCTTTCTGCCTCAGTTTTCTTATTTGTACAATGGAGGAAATATTAATAATGACACCTTTCTCCCGGGGTTGTTGTGAAGATCATATCTGATAACATGTAAAGTATTTTGCCAACCTTAAAAGCGCTATATAAATGCTACTTACTACTATCATTGGATTGAATTAGACCATGCCATATGAAAGAACCAAGAGTAATATTTAATGATCCTCCTGACCCTGTCTATGCTCACAAATTAATTTTAAGCACCACAGCTAGTAAATTAATGTTGTATATGCTTCTAAACATTTACTGTCACACAATCCACATTAAGATATAGCTGTTTTGGTTAGTTTTGCTGAACTATTTTTCTTTACCACAAAAAAGGTTCACTGTGGGGGGTGGGGGTGGGGGCAGGATATAAAGATATAGAACTGTAATGTTAAAACAAAAGGCATAAATAAAACTTAAAAAAAAATCTCATTAGCGTTCAATCAGAATAATCTTTACCAAAGACTACAAAATTCCTAACTTGTGGCACTGACAAGCCCTTACAGAATGGGAACATCTCAGAGAAAGTATTTTCATGTATGTAACATTGACCCTGATCAAAGAAATCAAATAATTCTACTTCTCCCAGGTATGGCATATAGTTTATAGGATCTCAGAGCTAATGGTCAATTCAACCTCTCTCTAATCCAACTTATAGTAAGAATAGGAATCCCCTTTAAAATATACCCAACAAATTCTTATACATTTTTTACATGAAGATCTTTAGTATGAGGAGGTACATACTATAACCCAAGGTGGCTAATCATTTTTGAACAGCCCCAATTGTTAAGTTTTACTTTAAACTGTATTAAAACTTACCTTTTCACACCACCCAGTGCATCTAGTTCTGTCTTATGGGGCCAAGCAGATGACCATAATCCTCATATAACTTCTTTCATATTTGGTTTTGGCCAAAACCAAATATGAAAGTATTTGAGTCTTTTCTCAGTGTTATGTTACTCTGAGACTTCCTTATTCTTGAAAAATCTATCAACAACAACAGTACTATAAACTCTATCTTTCAGCTTCTCTACCAGAAACAATTTGATCAAACTTAATACTAATCTGTATTAAAGTCACTTCTAGCTTGAAGTAAGAGTTGACCACTTTGGAATTGTCCTCCATGATCTTTCTCAGGACTCTCTGCCCTTAGATAACTTAAGGCAACATTTAGAAGAATCTTGAACAAGGAAATATGGTAAAAGAGTTGAGTGACTACATTACCATCTCTTGTTCCAATTCCCTGCCTGCTAGAATAAAGAAAGGGACCTCCTCCAATGTGTATGTATATGGATATGTACACATACATATACATACGAATATCAGAATCTTTTCTCAGTTGGAAAGAAGGAAGGAAAAAAAGGAAGGAAAGAAGGGACTAATGAAGGAGGAATGAAGGAGAAAAAAGAAAGAAAGAAGGGAGGAACAAAGGAGGAAGAAAGAAAGAAGGGAGAAAGGAAGGAAAGGAGGCAGAGAACTGAGCAAAATTTGTAAAAATAAGGGCAATCCTCTAGTAACTAGGACCTAGTTGATAGCAAATTGATATGAACACAGTTTCCATAAGAAAAATCAAAATCATCAATGTCACATGAAAAAATGTTCTAAATCACTCTGATTAGAGAAAAACAAATTAAAACAGCTCTTAGATACTATCTCACACCTATCAGATTGACTTAAGTAACACAAAAGTAAATGAAAAATGCTTGAAGGGATGTGGGGAAAAAACCAACTAGTTGAAACAATGAAAAACTTGAGCAAAGAAGCAGGATATAGAATAAATCTACATAAATCATCATCTCCATAACAGAATCACCTTCTAGAGCTTCCAATTTTGGTTGTAGTACTTGCATCATTGTACCCAATATTCATTAGCATCTTGTTAAATATATTGCCCTTGATCACTCTTCTTCACCACATTTACATTAAATAGGATTACTGACTGTACATTTTCTCCTTCTTGTTTTCTTCTATTTGTTCTCTTTCTTTTTTTATCTTGTCCCTCCGCCAAAGTCTGTTTTGCTTCTGATCACTTCTTTTTTTTCTATCTATTCTCTTTTTTGTTAGTCCCCCCTGCCTTTTCTCTTATCTTCTTGCCCTCTTACTTCTCTGTTGGATAAGATAGATTTCTATCAACAATTGATTATATATGTATTTTCCTTCTTTAAATAAATTTAGATATGAGTGAAGTTCCAATGTTATCTGCCCCTCCCCCATTTCCTCCTTTGCTATAAAAGCTCTTCATTGTGTACCTTTTTTTTATGTGATATAATTTTCCCCATTCTTTCTCTCCCTTCCCCCTTCTCCTAGGGAATTCCTCTTTCTCATCTATCCATTTTCAACTAAATTATCTTTGGCTAGAAAAATGTCTCACTCTGATCTTTCATTGGTTTTGCCACTTCAGAATTAGATGAGTTTTTTTTTTTTTAAATAATTGCTTGGAGTGGAATGTTGGAAGGATTTAGTTGATTACTTTCTCTGCTCCATCATCTTGTCTCTGTCTTATCACTACTCTTTTGTGAATGTTTTTATGTACCTTTCTATATACATGTTGTTATGACTATTTAAATATAAGTTCTGTTTTATCCCCTCTCGACTGACTTTCTTAACCTTCACTAAGATATTCGGTTCCCATAGGACAGCTGACTATTATTCTCCTTAGAGTTCTATCATTGGATACTACTGAGGACCTAATATTTTTGATCATTATTACCTATAAGCCTCTCTCCAACATGCCCCGCTCTTATCAATTAACCAGTTGATATTTCTCCAATGTCAATCATACAACTCACATTTCTCAATATTAAATACAAAGTATCAATTGCCTTTTGCTTAATAATCTTTACTGAGAATGTATAGCAAATAGAAGCCATTAAAACAACTACTAAACTAGGAGTTCGTTCTTTCTTCTTTGAACATGCAATTCCTGGAGATAGTGGGCTCAGTCTTGAAGCACAAAGGTATTTAAGTATACATGTGTAGAACATGTGAGGATGAGGGAGATCTTTATGACCTAACTTGGAGAAAACCTTTTTTTCGATCATGGAATTTCAGACAAGTTGACTTTCAGTTGTGGCATAGCTAGTACATGATTTATTCCATTGCTCAGCTGTGCTAACTCTTTTCAGGATATAGTATTTCAGCTGTGGGATTGATTTACTGCTTTGCTGAACCAAGCAAGTTGTTAAGCTGCAAAATACTAATAAGCCTTGGATTACGTTGTAACTGGCTCTGGTAGTCTCTGCTAATATCTTTGGTTTTTAAGGGGGCCTATGATGTTCCACCATTTCAAAGCTCACAACATTATAAATTGGTTTTTAGAAGTCTCCAGATACACATTCTTCTAAGATCAGCAAAAGAATAAACAGAATAGAAAGAGGCATCAGGTACTCAGAACCACAATGCAGATAGGTGGTGAGATAAGGCAACCAGAGGCACTGCTTTTCTCTCCACCTGCTATACCAGATAGTTCATAGCAATTCCTCATTCAAAAGCTTCCGTAGAAGAGGGAAACACAAAAAAGACTGTTGATGGTGGCTTACTGTTCCTTTTGTATTAGGACTCAGTTCCATTTCTGTCATAAGTTCTTCCATCTCTAAAGCCCTTAAAAAAGTTGTCACCAAAAAGAAACATCTCCTCAGTTATTCATGGCAAAAAAGAAACCTCTCCAAAATTCCATGTTTTACATTAAATAGAAGGGAGTATTATGAATTTTCCAAGGACTGGACCCTCATTAGCCAGTCTTACTATGACATCTCCTTGAGGACAAGAATTGTTTTTGCCTTTTCTTTTTATCCTCAGTGTTTATGTAATGTAATGGGGATTTGAAGATCTTCCCTGTCCCTTAGTAGGCTAATGTAATTACATAGAGCTTGTGGTGGGAAAAGTTTGCTGAATGAGGGGATCAGGAAGAGTAGAGCAGAGCTGAGAGGAAGGTGGGAGTCTCTAGCATCAACGCAATATTCACAGCACTGGTGGTGACTATGAATATGCTGGCATAGATCTGAATAGCAAAATATAACAGACTCTCCATATAGAAGACACAAACAAAACATTTATTCAGACACCACAAAGCCAAATACCATCACCAGAAAGTCAAATACATCATAGCAACAAAGAAGTTAATATGCCTTATCACCACAGAGAGCAACACTATACCTTTAGCCTTCCCAGAAACACTCACAAGCCTAGCTGTCTCCTTGCCTGCATCCTCTCTCTCCCACCAGTGTAACTGCTCTGACTCTCAGCTTCCTCTGGGCTCTGCTCCACCTGTTCATCAAATTCCTCCTACCACAGGCTCCATGTGATTACATTTGGCCTATTATGGGGCAGGGAAGATCTTCCAATTCCCTTAGTCTTGTTAAGGAGCAGGGAAGATCTTCAAATTCTTATTACCATTTCAGAATCAGAACAGTTAGAATAGAGGGAGGAGAGAGGGTGCAGGCAAAGAGATAGCTAGCTTTGTGAGTATTTGTGGGAAGGCTTTGGGATGGTGTTGCTCTCTGCAATGTTATTGTATATAAATTTCTTTGTTGCTATGATGAATTTGATTTTCTGGTTTGGGGATTTGGCTTTCTGGTGTGTGTATGGTGTTTTGCTTCTGTCTTCTATACAGAGAGTCTGTTATATTTTGTGATTCAGAATTATGCTGGCATATTCATAGTTGCCATCAGTGTTGTGAATATTGCTTTGGTGCTACATTTTATCACTGAGTGCCTAAACAATGAACATTCATGGATTGCTTGGTTGGACAACTCAGGATCCAGGAAGTCTTTAAATAGGTGGTGGTACCTGAGCTGAACCCTGATAGAAAGTAAGGATTCTGAAAGACACAATCAGGGACGAAGTATATTCTAGGCATTGGGTTTCATTTGTCTTACTGCATAGATTATCAAGTTGTGGAAACACATATTTGTCTAGTTTTGATGGAATATAATATATAAATGGATATTATGAAATAAAACTATAAAAAGATATTTGAAATAGATTGTATATGCCTGAAAGGTAGAGTAAATTGTAATGGATAATGGGTAACCATTGAAGTTCACTGAGCAGTAGTATAACATGTCAGGACATGAGATGAATTGGAGAGGAGGAGAGGACAAAGACTAAAATGGGAAAATTAGTGTTAAAATATTATAATCTAGGGCTTCAAAGAAAACCAAATTTAGTGAAAAATAAAGATGTAATTTTTTTTTTCCTCATCCAATTTTACAAACCTCTTGAAATTTGTCTGTAGACTCTTTGAGTGTTAGTGGAGTCCAGATTAAGAACTCTTGAACTAGATGTTAGGGAGGGAAACAATTACAGCAGCAATTCATGGTAAGATATGAATAGGTAGCAACTAGATTAATGATCTTGAGAGGATTTATATAATTTTTTTATTCAAAAGCCATTTATTAAGCACCTACTATGAACAAAATTAAGCTAAGAATTGGAGAAGATACAAAAATAATTGAGACTAGTCTATGTAAAGGAACTAATGGGTTGGTAGGGGGATTTTTACATGTATGCAGATATGCAATAACTGTATTATAATTGATTAATTATGAACTAAGACAGAAGATAGCCAATAATAAAAACAAACATTTATAAAATACCTACTATTTGTCAGGCCCTGTGCTAAGAAGTTACAAGGTGGAAAATTCTGTGCAAAGTATGAGGAAGGTAGCATAATTTTCAAATGTAGGAATTAGGGAAGACTTTAGAAAATAGATAACATTTGAGACAGAAAGAGAAAAAGGAGTACAATGTCAATATGAGCAGATGGAGAAGCTCTCTAACTGAAAAAAACTAAACAAAATATTGAATTGGTGGCACAGAAAGCAAGGTGAAGGCTGAGAAGCACACAAATATTTTTGTTTTTCATGTTTTTTCATCTTTATTCTCCTTTAAATTATGAGCAATATATCGACTCATCCAGGTTTTCCTTGCAACTTTATAATGGATATTATAACAAAAATAGTGAAAGCTATCTTTACATTTATTCTAACTTAAAACACTGCCTTAAAAAAAGTGGGTTCTGGAGCAGTTGCTTGAATTTATATTCTTTCCAAGGGCAAATTATTCTAAGATACTGTATTGATTTAATTTGCATTCCAATTGGCCAGGCTTTCGAAGATGCATTCTCACTTGAATGATTTGCTATCAAGTGGTGGATGAATGGTCGACATGTTCAATCTCATGTGTGGGACAGAATTGTAAAGAATTTTTGGTAGTATTGATAGAATCACACAAATAACAAAAAAGAGAGGAAAACACAGGGCCAAGAGGGAGCTTTAGTAATATAAAATTAATTTTGGGGAAAATTGTATTAATAACAACACTTCATTATGAGTCTAATTGTGTTTAACATAAAGATTAATTTGTTATACTTTTGCTAATCTCTTCAGCTATGTTTCTATTATTAATCCTCTAACAGAAAAAAAAAACACTGACAAAGTTATAATTTAAACAAACAATAGTTTGTTGATTAACCATATAATTGAATAGTTATACCATTTAAGTGCTTTTCTTTTACTAATAACAATTTCTGCTTGGTGAAAAATGCTTTAGGTATAGTAGAAAATTATCATCCTTGAAATCAGGAAAGGCCTAGTTTCAAATTCCAAGTTTGGTGTCACTTGTGTGACTATGTGCATGCAAGTCACTTATATCTTTGCACCTTAATTTTCTCATCAGTAAAACAGGGACTATAATAACATTTGGATGATGTACTACATGGAATTAGTATATGGAAAGTGCCTTGCCAACCATAGAGTGCTATATAAATATGAATAATTAATCATAACAATATTAAGATAGTTGTCCCCCTAACATATATTAAAATTAGATATTGGAGATAGTGGTAGTCTTTTAGTAGTAAAACTGTCTTGGATTCTACTTAAAATTTTGCAAAGCATACACAAACAGAGGTATATGTATGTATGTGTGTATATACATTTATGTGTATATATGCATTTATGTATGTGTATATCTCTCTCTCTCTGTGTAATTATAATTATTATTCCTCCATCCCCTGCCATTATTTTTAGTACCCTTCCTCTAATTGTTCCCTAGTTCTTAGATTGCATTTAGTTCTCTTAGATTGCATTTAATCTTATATAACCCATGCATATGATGATGTTTAACTTTCCAATAACAGTGAGACCTAAATGTGGACAGGGAAAATAAAAGCCAAGATGCCAAGAGTTCCTTCTCCCTCATGGCCAAGGTGGCAAAGAGTACCCTTTAAAATGCAAATGGGTTAAAGCAAGATTCACATAAACTAGCAGACCAGTATTGCTATGAAATTTTCAAAGTACTTTCTGAACTGATGCTCACAATTATATAGCACTTTGAGGTTTCCAAAACACTTTGCATATGCTATTTAATTTGATCCTCACAATAACCCTATGAATCAGGTACTATTATTATACCCAATTTACAAATGAGAAATTTGAGACTGAAAGATGTTAAATGATTTGACAAGAGTCACACTTTTAAGTATTTGAGAATGGATTTGAAGAGAGGTCTCTGTGACTCCAGTTCTACCATTCTGTCCAAGATGCTACCTGTCACACCAACCTTTGAAGTAGGCAGGACAGGATCTCTAAAATAGACGTAACTGTTATCTATAGGATTTTATGGTGTTAGCTAGAACAAGTTCAGAAATGGTGATGTCCAAATCTGTGGGTAAGAATCAGGAAAAAGTTCTAAGCCAAAAGGTCAAATAGAACGGCACAGAGAGGAAGGCATTATTTCAGGTAGGAAGAAATGAAACCATTAGCACCCAGTTGAGATGAATACAAAGGAAAAACTGACTGATAAGTGAACCCATACAAGGTCATGGACATTAGGTTTGATGTTGTTGTATTCAATTCAGAGCCTCAAGTAGGACTGAAGTAGTATGGAGATCAGAAGTGCTGAGGATCTGTGATGACAAATACATGTTCTCAGTAAGATATTGAATATATTATTGCAGGTGCTTATAGAAATTGCATCCTTCCTCTTTTTGCATTAAAATAACGATGAGCCAGGCAAAGTTTAGAACCTATTTTATTTTTTTAATGCAGTACTTAGAAGCAGAAGAGAAATGATCTTTCTGTAATCATTCAAAATCACTGAGCAGTCCCAAGGACTCAAGTGGAAAATCAATTTTCAGCTTTTGTGGATGAATGTGCAAATTTTTCCATTGGTCCTATTGAATAAGAAATAAGTTATTCAGTACATGTCATAAGTATAAGTAGGAAAAATTAACTCACTATCACATATGAAGGTCATGGCAGGTATGAATTCATAACAATCAAAAGGCTGGGTAGAAATACAAGTACTATGAGTAGAAGATAATTTTCCTCACAATAAACAGTATTAATTTTTTTTCAGAATGAGTAATAAAGAGAATGTTGAATATGACAAAATGCATTTCCCTGCCTTTGGTTTCAAGATCAGATGTATAAAGTTTTTCAGCATGCTATTAGGTACATGTTTGAATGTACTATGCAAACATATTAGCACATTTATCTTCAGTATAATATAAAAAGTTCTAATAATACTTAAAGTTTTAAAGTGTTATATAAAATTACTTTTTTATTTTAGTGTCCAATGGTTCAAATTTTAGGTTTAAGAAGTAAACACATTTTAGCACTTTTTTTGGTAGCAGAAAGATTAAAAACTTTGTTTAACTCACAGAAACATTCTTTTTCTCATTCTATGTGAATAAAGAATGATTAATCAGATTCCTAGATGGATCTCATTAAATCTTTTAAAGGAAGGTTTGATGATCAGGTGAGAATTTCAAGCAAGATAAAATTAATGTATGATAGCAAGCATTTAGATAGCACTTTAAGACTTGTAACATACTTTAAAAATACTATTTTATCCTCACACAATCCTAATAAGCAAGTGCTATTATTATCTCCATTTTACAGATGAGGAAATTGAGACAGGAGAAGTTCAGTGATTTGCACAAGATCACAGAGCTGCTAAATGTCTGAGATGTATTTGAATTCAAATCTTCCTCACTCCAAGTCCAATGCTTTTTCTCCTTCCCTCTTAGTTGCCTTAAAATTTAAGAATGATACTTTTGGGTAAAGGAGAGTTTTCAAAATACCAGGGGGGAATATCTATTCTGAGGCCTGGATTGTCTCTGGAGAGGGTTTGGAATTAGTTTAAAGAAGAATAATGGCATGCAGGCCAAAGCATTAAGTTATGTAGTGAGCTTGGTATTGGTTCCTGGTATACTTCAAGAATATATACCTTTACAAAATGACAATTTGTAAACACTTTGAAAAGGAAGTTTTGAATATGATTAGATAGCATGGGTCAATTGAGAATAAGTCCTAGAACACAAGAATTTTAGAGTTGAAAAATAGCTAACTTTTTACATGGTTACAAGACCAGTAGCTGGCTGGGGCTTACTTGCAAATCATCTAAAATTCTTTCATGATCTTATGGATAAGATTTAGAAATATAGAGTGAATGACAGTATAGTTACATAGATTTATAATTGACTGAGTGACTGAGCAGAGAGAGTGTAATTTAATGGACTGATATTAGCCTAAAGGAGGGCTTTTGTGCCGTATTTATGGGATCCTGTCCTTTTCTATATTCTCTTTGGTATTCTTATTTGTGACCTTGATAAAGGCATGCCTATCAAATCTGAAGTTGAAAAGAAGATGAAAGGAATAACTTATTGGGTTACAGAATTAGGATCCAAAAGATGTCACTTATGTAGAATGTAGAGCTATGTCTAATAAGAAGAATTTCAAAGGCATAAATTAAATGTGCTGAATTTGGGTTTTAATAAAAAATAAACTGTACAAGTATATAACGGTGGACAATATGACATGGAATCAGTTCAGAAAAGCAAGACATGGTGGTTTTAGTGGACTAAAGGCCTCAATGTGAATCAATATTTTGATGTGGTAGCTAAAGTATTAATATAATCTTAGATCACTAATAGAATAATGGAACTGAAAAATAGCATATTAGAGTGATAGGCACTGGTCACATCATATCTCAACCATCATATATGTTTCAAGTGTCACATTTTCCTAAGGCTATTAAGCTTGAAAGAATAAAAAAGAAGTGATCCAAGTATAATGTGAATTTTTACAATGGCTTCAATAGGTTGCACCATAATAAATAGGAGTACATGCGTATTAGAAATAATATAGAAAGAATAAAAAAAAAAGATATAGGCCACTCGTGTCAAGAATGAGAAATAGTAGAACAGTGGAGTTATAGCCAATGTAATTGAGATGTGAGTGAGGTTCAAACATGGTCTTCCCCCTGTCACACACACACACACACACACACACACACACACACACATCCTATTTTCCCTTCCAGTATAAAAGCTCTTTGCATGTTTTTCTTATACGAGATAATTCCCTCCCCCCCCCGCCCCCCACTCTTCTCCCTTTCCTCTTCTCCTAGGCCGGAATCCTTTTTTTCAGTCTATCCATTTTTAAAATTTCATCCCAACATAACCAACTCACTACTATTTCCTCTTTCTACGTAGAATTTTTCTAACTGCTGCAATAATGATAAAATGCTAAGAAGACACATGTATCATTTTCCCATGTAGAAAAGCAAACAGTGAAATGATGCTTTTCTGAACATTAAATAGGATCTATTTAAAACTAAAGCAAATATTATAAATAAAGGGGATCAAGTAGAAGCATTCCCAATAAGATCAAGGGTGAAGCAAAAATGTCTATTATAACTGTTATTATTAAATATACTAGTATACGTTCTAGCTACAGCAATAAGACAAAAAAGAAATTGAAAGACTAAGAATAGGCAAAAAAGAAACAAAACACTCACTTGTCAGGAATCTGAGAGAATAAAGTAAAAATAGTTGAAAGAACGAACAGATTTAGCAAAGTTGCAGGGTATAAAATAAACCAAAATAAACAATCATAATTTCTGTATGTTACTAACAAATCCCAGCATGAAGAGATAGAAAGAGGTTATATTTAAAATTACTGCAAAAAATATAAAATACTTGGGAGTCTATCTGTTGAGCTATACCAAGGCACTATGAACACAATTATAAGACATTCTTCACCTAATTAAAGCTAGATCTAAACAATTGGAGAGATATTAATTGTTTGTGGGTAGGCTGAGCCAATAAAATAAAAATGACAGTTCTACCTAAATTAATTTGCTTATTCAGTGCCATTTCAATCAAACTATTGAAGAATTATTTCATAAATCTAGAAAAAATAACAAAGCTCATCTGGAAGAACAAAAGCTCAAAAAAAAAAAATCCAGGGAACTAATGAAAAAAAAATGTGGAGGAAGTCCAGCAGTAGCAGATTTCATAGTATAATATAAAATGATTGTGATCAAAGCAATCTGGTACTGACTAAGTAATAGTGTGGTAGATGAGTGGAATAGATTACGCACAAAATATACAGTAGCAAAGAACAGATTACAAAACCTCTATTGT
>JAQQSV010014450.1:0-12288 GCA_028646515.1 Pseudochirops corinnae
TCTGAGTTTAGAAAAGTCATTTATCTTTCCCTGGGCTCAGTTTATCTTCTAGAAAATGATCTCTAAGGCAATTTCCAGATCTAAATCTTTTGAGTCTATTAGAGAAAAGTAATTTTAAACCTTCTATACAGCTTGAAGAATTAAACCTACCAAAGGCACCCAGTTTTATTTAACCAACAGTTATTAAGTGCTTGGTGTATACAGGCATTGTATTAGGTGCTGGGAAAGGAAGGCCATGCCAAAGTTTAGATAAGACATAATAATGATTGCCTTCAAGAAACTTGCAGTCTAGTCATTAAAAAAAAAAGTCTAGTTTCCTTAAAGCAGTTCCATCAGGGTCACTTTAGTGTCCTGTATTTAAGTTGAATTTAAAAAACAAACAAACAAACACTTTCTTCTACTTTGATGTTTTGCCTGGGAACAGACCTATTTTAGGAAGGATGAAAGATAAAAACTAAATGGGGGCATACATGTAGTACAATCTTTCAACACAAATAATAGTAATATAAAAATAAACAAATAGGGCAAGTGAAAGATTGTACAGATCACACTTTTAGGGGGAAACTGCATACAAGACTTACTTTTTTTTAACCAAACTAATTCTACTATATGAGCTAAATACTTTTAGTTTAAATGTAAATTATAGCAAGGGGTAAAATCCTATACAGTTCACAAAGCTTTAAAATATGCAAACTCATTAAGCCTATTTATATGAGCAAAATGTAATACTTTGTTTTATAAGTCATCTTCATTCAATGCTGCTATGTATAAAAACTAGTTAAGTATAACTGTTGTGCCTTAATCTTAAGTGCTATGCTTGAGAATATAATGACCAGAATTCAAGGGTTGTTTTTCATTGCTATGATGAGACTGCTTACAGTTTACAGTATCTCAATCGTAAGAGTAGTTACTGGAAGCATCCTAGTATGACTATGAATGTTACACTATCCCTTTGCAAAATTCAAAGAAGACAATGAGACACAAAACTGATTTATCCATGTATTTTTTGGATTAGACAATTTTGGCTCAGTGTTATTTCTTTTCAGTTCTATGTTCTAATCCTAATTCTATCATGAGTCATTCAGCCATGTGACCTTGGGTAAGACACTTATCTCTCAACCTCAGTTTCCTAATTTGTAAAATGACAGAATTAGACTAGATGACCTCCTATGTAGCTAAAAAATTCAATGATTCTGTATACCAAAGCAAAAAGCAATCACCAAAAGTACAAAGTACAATCTGTCCCTTTTTTACTCATTTAGCTTCTGAGTACTAAATAGTAAGACAAATAATTGGATTAATAATGTTCTTTGCATTATAATTCCACTAGCTAGATACACAAAGAAAACGAACACTCAAATAATTTCTTTAGGGTAAACTGAATCAGGAAAACAGGAGGGAAAATGAATCATTTAAAGGTTTCTCTGAAGCAGAATTAAATGATTTGGAATAGCTTCTGGGCTTCTGGAAACCACAACAGCAGAGAAAACATTCTAACAGGGAGACAAAAAGGAAGCAAAAGATGCTTTGGGAATGGATGTTCAGGCCTGACTACCAGTTTAATAGGAAAAGAGCAAATAAGCTCTGTGAGGAGCAGATGCTTCTGCAAATCCAAGGACAATCTTTATGTGAATACTGGTGAGAAAGATCTGTTCACAGAACAGCAGTCACTGCAATCATATTCACATGGGCAAATCACTCTAAGTGATGAAATGTTCACATTTTAAAAGAAAGGATGCAATAATGGTTGGAATATACAGTAGAATAATAGATTGCTTCTTTTTAAGAAGGTTTGGGTTTTATACAGAAAAGCCAATAAACAAGATAGGACCTTCAAAAGTGACAGCAGAGTTAAACTTTCAATTATATATTGTTTGAGCAGAAAAATATGAGGTCTCTTAGGCTCAGTCAGTTAGGCAGAAAGTCATTCCACCCTACCAAAGTGGTTAAGCAGCAATTGCAACAACTATGCGGCTTTTAGTTATGGGGAAAGGAAATTCTCTTCAAAAACTTAGACAGAGGAGAATGAAGGCAGTGCTCACATGAGTAATGTAATTGATCCAAACCCTGATGAGGGGGTTATAGTTTGTGCATGGTTGTGTGTGACTGAGAGGTTGCAGGAAGCAGAAGGGATAAGAAATTAAGACTACGGCTCAGATAAACAGAGAATTCCCAGTGTCTATGTACCACTATCCATCCAGACTCTCATTCTCCGACCCCTCCCTCCTCCTCACTCCACATATCCAATCCAATAGTCAGTAAATAAACATTTATTAAGCACTTGCTAAGTCGTGATTAGTATGTAGTGCTGTGCTAGGTGCTGAATCCATTACCAAATGATGTCAGTTCTGTCCCCACAGCAGCTCTTGCATCAACCCCCTTCTCTTACATCATTACTACTTCATTTCAGTCCCTCTTTACTTGTCACCCAAACCATTTCATTGACCTTCTCATTGGTCTCTCTGTCTCAACCCTCTCAACACTACAATCCATCCTATACAAAGTTCACAAAATAATTTAGTTCTGACCATTTTGCTTTCTTGCCTAATAAGTCCCATTAGCTTCCCACTGCCTTCAGGATCAGATATGCCCTTCTCTGTCATTGAAAACACAATCTGACCCAAAGTTAAATAGCCTTTACAATCTGACCTGAGTCTAAATTTTGAGCGTTATTATATAAATAATGCATGATTATCCACAATCTAGCATCAGGCCAGACCAGACTTCTGGCTATTCCTCATATGAGGTATCCCATCTCCCATTTACATGTCTGGCAAACAGAGGGAGAAAAAGTAGAAGTAGCATTGGATTTTATATTCTTAGGCTCAAAAATCACTGCAGATGGTGACTGCAGCCATGAAATTAAAAGATGCTTGCTCCTTGGAAGGAAAGTTAGGGCAAATCTGAACAGCTTACTAAAAAGTAGAGACATCATTTTGCCAGCAAAAGCCTGTATAGTCTAAACTATGGTTTTTCCAGGAGTAATGTACAGCTGTCAGAGTTGGTCTATAAGGAAAGCTGAGCACTGAAGAATTGTGGTGCTGAAGAAGACTTCTGGGATTCCTTTGGACTGCAAGGAGATCAAATCAGTCAATACTTTAAGAAATTAATTCTGGCTATTCACTGGAATGACAAATACTGAAGTTGAAGTGTAAATACTTTGGCCACATAACGAGAAGAGAGGACTCATTGGAAAAGACCCTGATATTGAGAAAGATTGAAGGTAAAAGGAGAAGGTGACAGCAGAGGATAAGATAGATAGACAGATAATATCACGGAAACAACAAACAGGAACTTCCACAGACTTCAAGAGATAGTAGAGGATATGGCATTCTATGGTCTGTTGGGTCACAAAGAGTTGGACATGACCAAACAACAAAAGACTAACTAAACTAAGGTCACCCAGGTGGAAGAGTTGGGATTTAAACCTTTCTGACTCCAAATTTACAGCTCATGGGGGAAGATGGAAGGTCCTACAAATATTCCAGGAAAGCTTAAAAAAACACACACACCAGAAGGAGCAAAGATTAAAAAAAAAACAAGCTATGATATCCTTTATGCAGTCTAGGACTATACAAAAAGACCGCCAGAATCCTGTGGAAGCTCTTGGTGCAGATAAGGCAGGGTAAATGGAAAGACCCATAGAGTCAGACAGGGCTAGACCAACTAGGCAGTGCTCAAACAGTGCTGCCCCAGCCATAGCAGAATAGTCTCAGCAGTGCTCAGGCAGAGCAGGAGACAAGGTTAGAGCAGTTCCCAAGCAGCAATGCCCAGGCAGCCTATGTCTCCGCACAACAGGAAAAAGGGCCAGGTCAACACCTGGCAGACAAAGCACCTGGGGTCTTTCAGAAAGTCTATTACCAACCTAACAACATCTAGTTGGGGCCTGAAAAGCTCATAGCAAGGGATGGAGCCAGTTCTGGGTTTGGACTTGTGCAAGTAAGAGTCAGAGAAGAAGCCACAGGCAAAACATAAGTTTAGCAACCTAGAGACTGAGCCAAAATAGGAATTCCTACATGAGGAGGGGCCTAGTCCTTGCATATTCAGGACCAAGCAGGGCCTGCAGACACCCTCCAGGAATTAAGGAGAAGCAAAGTCTGACCCAAGCACAAAGCCTCAATACAGAAACTTAGGCTGGATATATGATTAAAGAGAAGAGAATATTGAACACAATAAAGCTATACAACTGATTGAGAGAAGCCCAAGAAGTAAACCAGGAAGATAAGAGTAACTCCTTAAGTCCAAAGACAGCCTCGCAGAAGAAAAAAAAAAAAAAAGCCCTGGTCATAAGGACCACAAGAGTATCTAGATGAAATGAATGATGCTTCTTGTTTCATTTCTTCCAGATAATCTCATAGACCTTTTGTAAAATTTCATGTTAAAGGAAATACTACAGAAGAAAGAATGACAAGGAGAATATTTTAAAAGACATGGAAATAAACCTCACCGAAAAATTTAACTCCCTGAAAATTAGAATGAGCCAAACATAAAAGGACTCCATGAGACAAAAAGAAATATTAAAACAAAATCAAAAGATTGAAAAAAAAATCTAAGACATAGAATACCTAAAACAACTAAACCTGGAAAACAGATCACAGAGGGATAACCTGAGGATCTTAAGACAACTTGAAATACAGTACTCTTTCCAGGAATAGTGCATACTCTGAAATACAAAGAACTAAAGGAAATTTTTTTTAATGAAATAATTTTTAATAAGGGGAATCATTATTTCCTTTCACAGAATTGTCACACAAGACAAACTAAAGTAAAAATGACTTCCACCTAAAGTGACAACTGCCTAAAAAATACCTAGGCTTAACAATCATTGGTATCAATAATAACCAATATTTACATAGTATTTTGAGGTCTGTAAATCCCCCAATACTGAATGGGCTGCGCCTTGGGAGGTGGAGGGATTGATCCCTCTCATTGGAGATCTTCAAATAGAGGTTGGATAAAACACTTGGGGGCGAAGTAGGTTAACATGAGATTCTTTTTGCATGATGCCCTCTAAAATTTGTGATTCTGTGAACGCAATTCAACTATCATTTAAATACCTATTATGTGCTAAGTATTAGAGGTACAGAGATGAGACAGATAAATACTTAGAGACACAGAGAAGGACAGAGTCAGACATGAGAGAAAGGGGAAGGGAAAGAGGAAAGAAGGGAGGGAGGGAAAGAGAATGCACATCTCATCCCTCAAGGGGTACGTGTTTGATATATAGAAGGAAGGCCACATGAAGGAGGTAACAACCAATCTGAATTCCAAGAAAGAAAAGGATTTTGAGGGATTCAACAGCTTTCACACACAACACTCCTACAATTCTCATCCCCCTGCTTTTTTACCGGCTGCTCCCACTGTCTGGAATGCTGCCTTTTCACCTCTGCCTCTTGGGAGCCTGGATTTCCTTCAAACCTCAGATAAGGCACCCCATTCTGCAGGAGTTCCCCTCACCAAGCTGCCAGTGTTTCCTGACAGAAGATTACCTAGTATCTGCTTTGTATACATTTATATAAATACTCTCTCATTTTCACCTTTCAGTCAGGTAACTGCATTTATTAAGCACCTCCTGTGTACTTAAAAGACCCTGGGGATATGAAAACAAAAGTAGAGTAGTTATTGCCCTAGAGTAAATGAAATTCTAAGGAGGAAGAAAGCAGGAGTACTTATCTGCTGTACTAAAGTATGGGGGAAATGCCTTACTGAGATCTGGGGAACACTGGTAATACAGTTTGTTAGAACAGACATTTCATGAGGGCAAGGGACTGTCTGATTTTTATCGTTTATACCACAGCATCTACAACATGGTCCAGCACAGAGCTGGTGGTTAATAAGGGCTAGCTGAATGAATAAACTTAAAATGCATGGAGTAAAATAATATGAAATAAGACTGCAAAGACGGGCTGGGTTTTTTCGGTTTTGTTTTTTGCTTTTTGCTTTTTTTGGAGGGGGAAGGCAGGGAAATTGGGGTTAAGTGACTTGTCCAAGGTCACATGGCTAGTAAGTATGTCAAGTGTCTGAGGTCACATTTGAACTCAGGTCGACCTGACTCCAGGGCCTGTACTCTATTCACTGTGCCACCTAGCTGCCCCAGATAGGCTGTTTTTAAAGCAAGAGAGTGTCAAGGTCAGACTTCTGCCTTAGGGAAGATTAAGTTCCCAGTGTAAAGGATGGAACCCCAGAAAGGTAAAGCAGCTACTCCAAGGCTACACCAGTAGGAAGGAGCACTGCTGTAGTCGGATGCTTCCTCTGATTCCAAATACGTAGCTCTTTCCATTACACTACATAGAATGTGTGAAGTGAATAAAAATCAAAGATGCAAGAAAATCTGCAAACCGAATTTTCTTTTACTGGTTAATTTTTTGGAGATAAAAACCAGTCATTCCTCAAAAATACCTACATTATTTTAATTTAGATTCCTTAAAATAGTTTAAAGCATGCTGCCGCTACTAATAACACAATAGAGATTAAATGTCTAACTGGATAGTACTGCATAAAAACAGATAATACATTCATATAAACTTTTAAAGAAAAGTTTGACAAATACTGCAGGTTAAAATAGTCAGATACTCTCTTCAGCTCATTTTTTCCTGCCAGTAACAGTCTTAATATGTGGTCCCAGGGCAAAGAGTGGGTTATCATATGAACATCTTGGATTAATTTCTTTGTATTATCAAGTAGACTTTAATGCATGATTTTAGAGGTAAGGAAAAATCATCTAAGAAATTTACACTTGTGGCTGAGGTTTCCAAACAAAACGTGGCACTAAACTCACTATTTAATATTCAGATTCATCTTATATCTTAGCAATAGAATTTTTTTTGCTTTAGGAACTTAAGTAACTGGAGATAAAGATTAAATTATTATTAAACTGTTCACATTATTCTAGATTCTCTTCCAAGCTTTATGTACATAATGGCATTTTATGTAGCTGTTATCAGTACATATGTTGTCTAATTTTCTGCTTTTCACACATTTTATATCAACAATTTTTCTCATGTACTGACACAGTCCACATACTTGTCATTTTTAATAATCATGGAGAAAGTTCTTATTTCTATTGGTAGAGAAGTTCCTCACTAGGAACTTCCTACACTGAGGAAATCACTGGTGCAGTTTAAAAACAAAACATCACAAAACAATGCAAACCAGCCTGACAGCCATGGCTGTAGGATCCCTGGGATGGAAGAAAGGTCAGTTTCAGAGCCGGAAGACCTGAGATCAGACCTACCTCCTCAGCAACCACAGGCAAATCCTGGCTCTGGGCAACTCTCTAAAACTCTCAACTACAGCTGCCAGGAAGTCAGTTTCCCATCCCTCTCCTGCCCCCCCCCCCCCGCCCCCCACTGTTCTGAATTAAAACAGCAACAAACAATAAAATCTCCAACAAGGACTTCTGTGGTATTACATGACATCTACATATGTATCTATTTCAGGGCCCTTCTCTTCTCTCCCTACACTCTTAGTGACTTCATCATTTCCCATGGGTTTAATTATCTGTATGCTGTAGGAATTATTAATTCAAGCGATGGAGACCGAGAAGGAACAGTGAGACAGGTAGGAAGGGACCCAGGAGAGTAAGTATCCAGGAGAAGAGGGCAGATGTGAAGACATTAAGATGGATTAGGCCATGGAAAACACAAAGAGGAAGACAGACAAAAGGCTATAATATTTGGCAATTAGAGAAATAACAGAGAGTCAAGATGTTGGAAAAGCAGGAAGAAGTACAGCAGGAACTACCCCCACTCTCGCCCAAAACTCCCCCAAACAGATCTAGAAAACTCACCAGCCAGAATCCGACTGGAGAAACATAGAAAAAGTTACAGTGAGTTATTTTTCCAGCACAGGTCAGTATAGGAGACAGAGAAGGAGAGCCCTGTGTACATTGGGGATGGGGTCTGACCAGAAGTGAGCTGGATGCAGAGTACCCAAGAGGAGGCTGTGCCCAGGGCAAGAAGAAGTCCCTACCCCAAACTGGAGTACCCCCAGCTCTATATGGTACACTGGGACAGGAACAGATGCCAACTGCTTCCAGATCCCAGTTGCAGGGTAAAATGAGAAGGGGACTTGTGCATGGGGGTAACAGTCTAGCGGTGAGAAGCAGCTGCTAGGTCCCAGGCAGTGTACTAACAGAGAAGCAAGTTCTGAAGCAAACAGCAGTGGTGTGGCCCATAACCAAATAGCAAAGGGAGGTCTTTGTTCCAACTTCTAACCCAATCTGAAACCTGCAGAGGAATAACTAGGATAGGAATCTCTGACCCAAGGGGAGCCTGCAGTTCTGTCACTCAATCAACAGTTTCCCAATTAGCTGATAGTGGCTGAGTTCAGCAACTTGCAGAGGTCTAACCAGGGGAGGTTTGACCAGACATTTCTCTGGACCAGACCACTCTGAAAGCACTGAGAACTTGCAGGTCCCTAGCCAGAGTCATCCTAGGATACTGTGGCACCACAGCATTTCACATCCTAAGAAAGCAGTAGCAAGACTAGCCCCAAAACTATTTCCAGAAGTATGCAGTGTCTTTTCCTAACATCAAGTGTGAAGTTAGGAAGTTGGTTAGAAGAATGAGCAAACACAAAAAGAACCATGCCACAAAAAGTTATAGTGACAGATAAGCTAAAGACACAAGCTCAGAAGAGAATGACTCCAATGGAACTATAAGCAGAAACTCAAAGAAAAACATGGCTTGGGCATAAATTCAACTAAAATTCCTGGAAGAGATGGAGCAAGTTTTTTAAAAAAGATTTTTTATAAATGAAATGAGAGTGCTAAGGGAAAAGAAATGAGAGCTATAGAAGAAAGAATTAGAAAAGGAATAAATAAACAGTTTGGCACAAGAGCTAAAAAACCTTGCCCAAACAACACACTGTCTGAAAATTAGAATGGATCAAACAGATGCCAATGATTTCATAAGGCAAATATTAAAACAAAGGCAAAAGGCTGAAAAAATAGAAGACAATATAAGGCATCCCATAGCAAAAACAACAACCTGGAAACCAGATTGAGGAGAAAAAAAATTAACACTCAATGGAGCCTAGACATCCTATTTCAAGAAATCTTAAAGAAATTCCAAAATGAAAACTTCTAGGAATATGACAGACAAAGCTCAGAGATTCTAGGTCAAAGAAAAAATACTGCAAGTAGCTAGAAAGAAAGAATTCAACAACTCAAGAGCCAGAGTTAGGATCACACAACATTCAACAGCTACAAATATAAAAGAGTAGAAAGTCTGAAAAATGAAATTCCACATATCAAAGGGTATAGCTTACAGCTAACTAATAAGAATTTAAGTAGCAAAACTGAGTATAATCTTATGGGAGAAAGGGGAGAGAATGAACCTTACTGAAATAGAGAACTTCCAAACATTCCTGTTAAAAAAACCCCAGAGCTGTATAGAAACTTTGATGTTTAAATACAGGAATTAAAAGAAACACAAAAAAGTAAACACAGACTAATTACATTCTAATATAGGGAGAAGATATATGTGTCTACTATCAACCTTCTTATCATCAGGGTTCATAAAAGGAGTTTACAGAAAGATAGGGAGTGGATCTGTTACTGCTTAAAGATCTTAAGAGAAGACAGGGAAGAGGAATACAATGTGGGAGGAGAGTTGAAGGAAAGGAGGTTAAGGAAAATCATCTTATGTGATCAAAGTGTGCAAACAGAGACAATCATACAATTTTTTTTCCTATTTGCATCAAAAAAACATTATCTCATTTGATCCTCTACACAAACTCTTCCATTTAAAAGCTGCTATTATCCTCATTTTTATGGTTGAAGAAATGGAAGCAAACAGAAGCTAAGTGATTTGCCCAGGGTCACATAGTTAGTATGAAAATTGGAAGAGTATGGTGGAAACTAGGTATAGACCAACATCTCATACTGTATACCAACATAAGGTCAAAATGGGTACATGATATACAAATAAAGGGTGGTACCATAAGCAAATAAGGAAAGCATAGAGAAGTTTACTTGTCAGATCTATGGAGAAGGGAAGACTTTATAACCAAACAAAAGAGAGAGAGCATGAGGACTTCCCCACTTCTCCCTGACAGAAGAGCCTTTAGGAACCATAAGTAGCACCTAAGAGAGACTACTGCCTCATTTCTGTATTGCGCTCTGGGATCTCTTGCACCTCATTCAAGAAGGGTAATAGAGTACAATGTCATATGCTAAAAGGGAAGAACCTCAGGAACCTTGAGAAGACAGCTAAGGAATATGATAGAACATTAATTAAAGAAGAATAAAAGACTTGTTTCGAGATTACTCCTGTGTGATCCTGGGCTAGTCACTTAACCTCTGTCTGTGTCAGTTTCCTCATCTATAAAATAAAGGTAAGAGTAGCACCTATTTCCCAAGGTGGTTGTGAGGATAAAATGAAGCAATATTTGTAAAGCACTCTGTAAAACTTTAAGAGCTATAAAAATTGCTAGCTCTTATTATCATTATTATTAATCTGTCTCTTGCAGTTTGGTTCAGGTCAATGACCCTATTACCTGGGGCCAGTTTAAATGATTATTCAAAGCTTCCAGCGGTCTGCTCCTCCCTATTAGCACTGATGGTCCAGACTGGACTCTAAAGATAAATATGAATAGCCACTATTCCTTCTTCTCTCCCACCAATCCACTTAGTGTGTAACTTCTTAAGGAGCCTATCAGAAGTGATAAGAAAACCCAGAAACATCAGAAAAAGAAACAAACCTGTTAATACTGTTAGTGACAGTTGTTGCTACTGTTGCCACCTCTTGGTGACTTGCCAAGGGTCACACAGTAAGTGCCTCAGGCTGAATTTGAATTCAGGTCTGTGGGGACTCCAGGTCCAGCACTCTTATCATAGTGAGATACCTAGCTACTCGGATACAATGGATCTCTGGGAAGATGAACACATCTATTCCTCTAGGTAGAGTTCCCTCCAGCTAGTCTGTCAGAAGCCTCACATAAGGAATTAGAGACTGTGGGACTTGATTTGTTTCCAAAACACAATAAATTCAAATATTTGCATTTATCTATATACAGATAATTGGACTGGGAGTTGACTGCAAGCGCATATATGGCATGAAATACACTTCCGAAAATCCTTTTAGTGTATTTATAGTAGTAATAATGGATTTTTTAAAAAGTGCAAAAGTTTTCTTTTATGCCTTACATAAATCCTGATAAGGTATAATTTATCTTAATATTTCTTATGCATGAATAAACATTTTAATTTTTCCATACAAGTCAGCTATTACAGACTTTTTAAAATCTTGTTTTATAACAATAAAAATTAAAGAGAATATGAGGAGCAGATTATTTGTCACACAAGCATGCAATAAACATGTAAATTAAGTCAAAACTCTTGTCTCACCCATAAGCTATGTTATGATCTATACAAGTACAGTACACACATGTACATAAGGATAATGCTAAAATTTCCATCCTTACCTTCAATACCACCTCTGAGTCCCAGTTCTACATTTCCATGGTCAACTGAACATTTTTTTCTTTGTATTAACAACTTTTAGGGGGCGGAGCCAAGATGGCAGCGTAGCAGCAGCAACATATCGCAGCTTTCACATAGCCACCCCAAAATACCCATAAAATATGACTCTAAACTAATCCTAGAACTCCAAAACACACACAAATATACCTTCCACTAAAGTCAGCTTGGCTACAAGGAACCATATCAGCACTACGAACCGAAACTAGCCTGGCCTGAAGCCGCAGCTGTGCCCTGGGGGTGGCTGGATGGGAGGAGCGGAGGAGCCTCTCTGGTGAGAGGATTAGTGGCAGCTGTGAGCAGCATTCAGAACTAGGTCAGTTGAGCTTGCGAAATTGGGAGAGAAAAGCGTCCGGCCGAAACGCCTCCAAGGTGGGAAAACAAAAGGCAGAGGTTTTGCACCCGCCTCTGCATTGCGGCTTCCGTGCCCGCGGCCTGCAGACAGCAGGGGGACTAAGCGATTGTTCAGAGGCCGAGTGCTCTCCCGTTGAGTGGCCTGGATCTGGATCGCAGTCTTGGGCTTTCGGTTCTGGAGTCTTCATTATCCAGTGAGCCGGAAGTAAGTAGGAAGGGACCCAGCACCTTCCTGAGAGCTACGGCAGCCGGGAGGACCCCAGCGATTTGGGACAGAGCTTTCCCTTCTGGAAGCAGAGCACCACAGAGATTAAAAAAAAAAATCACGGACTGACCAATCATGAGTAAGAATAAGCATAAGAAGCAAAGTAAGAACAGCTCCCAAACGCTAGATTCCTTCTTTGGGGAAAAGAAGAATCATGGCAAAGAGAGGGAGGAGGAGAGTGCAGCCA
>JAQQSV010014451.1:0-12288 GCA_028646515.1 Pseudochirops corinnae
TTTTGTCATGCAGCTAAGTTCCATTTAGTATCTATAATGAATTCCCTCCAGTGTTCCCATTATTCAAACTTGCACTGCATATTTACATTGAGCTGAACCAATTACCATATTTTTTATACAATTATACCTTCAAATAACGTAAACCTGGATACTTTCAATCACTTGAGGGATTAATAATTTACATGAATCAGGACCTAACTGTATTGGTTAATTTTGCTGTTGTTCTTCTTTTTCTTTAAAAATATTATTTATCAGATATAATGGTTCTCTGGGATGGAGGAGGAATACCAGGAAAAATTCTACTTCTGCAAAATACCCAAAAGATACAAATAAAGTTTTATTTCAAAAAGATAAAGTGAATCATTCTGATTACACAAAATTAAGAAGTTGTTGCATAACACAATGCAACTAAAATTAGATGGAAAGCAGGCAAATTGGGAAATTTTTGCAGCAACTTTCTCTGATTAAGATAAATATTTCCAAAATATGTCACAAACTTATTTATTTTTTCATTCTCCCTTTGATCAATGGTCAAAGGATATGAATAGGTAGTTTTCAAAGGAAAAAATCTAAGCTATTAGTGACCATATAAAAAACTACTCCAAATAACTAAAGAGAAATGCAAATTAAAGCAACTCTGAGTTCCCATCTCATACCTGTCACATTGTCAGAATGAAAAAAATTTAAAATGCCAAATGTTGTAGGGATTATGGGAAAACAAATAAACTAATGCACTGTTGGTGGGTCTATGAATTGGTCCAGTCATTCAGGAACTATACCCCAAAAATCATTTCCCTAGCAATAACCACTTTAACCTAGGAATACCACTATTAGGCCTATACCTCTAAAGAATTTTTGTAGCACCAAAAAACTGGAAGTAAGATGGTGCCCATCAATTTACCAATGGCTAAACAAATTAGGATATGTGAAAGTAACAGAATGTTATTGTGCCATAAGAAATAACGAAAAGAAATCTCATGGAAATGAATGATGTAAACTAAAATAAATAAAATAAAATATTTAAAACAAAAAAAAAAGAAATAATGAAAAGGATGGTTTCAGTGAAACCTGGAGACATTTGAATAAGCCAATACAGAATGAAGTAAGCAGAACAAAGAGAGAAATTTATTTAATTAACAACATTATTAAAAAGACATCTCTGACCAGTGCAGCTACCAACCATGATTCCAGAGAATTATTTGTATAACTGAGGAATGTATTACTAGGTATACCAAAAATTTAAATAATGGAGGCGGTTAAATGGCACAGTGAATAGAGCACTGGCCCTGGAGTTAGGAGGACCTGAGTTCAAATCCGGCCTCAGACACTTAACACTTACTAGCTGTGTGACCTTGGGTAAGTCACTTAACTCCAACTCCCCTGCCCTCCCTCCTCCAAAAAGCAAAAAAAATTAACTAATATGCTTAAGTAATACAGTATCCATAAAGTACAAAACACTTGGGGAAAACAAGAAATAATAATGATATTTGACAAATAAATTAATTTACCCAGCATACAACATACAGAAATATCTATTAAATATCAGAAGCTCTTTTGCATAACTGAACATGAGAACATATCCTAACCTGCATTCCCACTTACCATATAAACTGAGATATGATAAAGAATGGAAAAACTATTCAGCTATCAACTTCTCATTACCTTATCTTCCTTTCTTTCCCCTCCCACACTTTCTTTTTGCCCCTTTGTTTTATATAATTTATGCTATCATTCAACAATAGTGTGCTAAAGAGAAATTCTCTTTGCAATTTTCAGTGCAGCAGCAAATAACACATCATGAAATTTTAATGGGTCAAAATTTGTGATGAACAGTGTTATTCTGTTTAATGAAAAATGAGAGAATTGAACTAAAAATCTTTGATCCTATAAATGAAAGAATTCATTCTTGTAAATAGAGCTCAAACATACTTAATCCAAATCCCTAAAAATAGAGAATCTCCTATTTGGCCTAGCAGCTAAGAGAGAGAATGATGTCAACTTAAATTAATAAAAATGTCATAAATAACTGATATCTGACCCTTTTATGAAAACAGACTTTAAGCAGAATGGGAGAAAGAAAGGATAAAGAATCCTAGGCATGCAAAGTGGGGAAAAACACAAAAAATGGAGGCTAGGGAACTGTAATGGGAATGGGAATTTGAAGATCTTCCCTGCCCCTTAATAGACCTAGGGGGAATTTGAAGACCTTCGCTGCATTGAAAGTAAACTCTGTCTCAAATAGGCTGAATGTAATCACATAGAGCTTATGATGGGAGGAGTTGGCTGAAGGGTGGAGTAGAGCCCACAGGAAGCTGGGAGTCAGAGCTAGACTAGACTGCTGGGGGAGAGGTTGCTTAGGCAAGGAGTTAGATAGGCTCGTGAGTAAATATTGATCTAATATTAGTTTGTGGGAAGGCTAAAGGATGCTGTGGCTCTCTGTGTTGTTATGGCTTGTTAACTTCTTTACTACTGTGATGGAATCATCTTATTCAGTGGTTCTCAACCTTCCCAATGCCTGTGACCCTTTAATACTCATATATGGTCATATCTGCATGTGGGCAGACCCACCTGGAGACAGATAGAAGAACTGTGTCTTGGTTCCTAAGACCATCGGAAATATGTGTTTTCTGATGGTCTTAGGTGACCCCTGTGACCCCTGTGAAAGGGTTGTTCGACCCCTAAAGGGGTTGCGACCCACAGGTTGAGAACTGCTGAACTTATTGGTTTTGGGATTTGGTTTTCTGGTGTCTAAATAAATGCTATTCTTCTGTCTTTTATATGGAGAGTTTGTTATATTTTGTGATTGAGCACCATGTGGGAATATTTATAGTCATGGTCGTTATCATAATTGTGAGTGCTGTAAATATTGCATTGGCACTACAGGAGCCCAAGTCAAACTTAACCTACTTCAAAATTTTTCAGAGGACCAGTCTTTCCTGGGAGAATGTAGTCCAGTTAAGTTTCTGCATTGTTATTGTTGTCATTGTTTGTCTGTTGTTCTTGAAAAGGAGCATGACATCAGGTCACAGCTTGGAGAAAAACTGGATTTAAGTGAGGGAAGGCTGTGCAAAGTGACTAGCCTCACTTTCTCCTCTGCAGCCATTTGGGTCCATAGTAAGATATAGTTCAGGACAACTAGAGATGACCCCAGATGTACTGGGAAAACTTGGCCTTTTCCAGCTAAGGTATTTCCCAGGTCTCAGTTTTTCTTAGGCAATGCCCATTTAGTGATTAAATCTAGGCAAAAAATGAGGCAAACAATGGCCTCTTTTACCTACTTAAAAAAAAAATCAATCTGGGAGAGGAAGACCCTCAGGGTTTCTGGCCAAAACAGAAACAATTGCTACTTACACTCACTCAGAGCCATCAGAACCCAAACAATGACCAAGTGAGGCTTCAGCTGGGACCTATTGTTGGCCAATCTATGAGACTCAGTAAGAAATCTTGGGGTTTACAGACTTTATTTCTTTTTTATGGACCTTGCCTCTCAGCAACTAAAATGGACAGAGCTACTCCAAAAGGTACACATATATAAACCCGTCATGATTCAGGGGCAGAATGTTGACTTCAGTCCTTTCTTGGTGGGGACAGGAAGAGGGGAGAAGCATCAAAGACTGTATTTTAAAGATGTTCTTCAAGACCACTTAATTCAACCCTGTCATTTTAGAGATGAGAGAGAATTGAATTGAAGCACAAAGAGGTCAAATCCAGGATGAATCAGCTAGTTAGTGCAGATATAAGATTGGAACCCAAATCTACTGTTTTTTCATTGCTCAGTCATTCAGTTATATCCAGCTCTTCATGCACCTGTGGATTATACCATCCATGGGGGTTTTCTTGGCAAAGATACTGGAGTAGTTTGCCATTTTCTTCTCTAATGGATTAAGACAAACAGAGGTCAAGTGACTTGCATAGGGTCACATAAATTGTCTGAGGCTGAATTTGAACTCAGATCTTCCTGACTCCAGTTCCTGTGACTGCCTCAGACTACACTATATGTTACATACAGAACAAGCTTTAACATTATTGTGAACTTTTCCTGGTCTCATTCTCCCCACTGAAATTTGTCAGTGCTATATGAGGCTGTGTGTGATGTAGTAAAAAGAACACAGCATGCATTCAGAAAATCTGAGTTCAATATTCCAATTCCAATATTTATGTGTGAGATGAAAGAATTCAGAGTCTGAGTCTGAGATCAGAAAAGATCTTCATTCTTTCTCATGAGAAAGGGCACTGCCCCTGCCACTCAAATGGTATCTGCCAGGGAGTACAACACGTGGAAGCTCGAAGGCTTCTCTTGTCCTGATCCTAACTCCACCTCTAACATCTGTCCTACCTCAACATTGGCTGGTGAGGCAAGCTCACAATCTTTCTGGTTGGTGCAAAGCTGTTTCAATCCTTCATTATGTATTTCCTTTCACCAAATTTGGAAGTGCCCAATCAGAAGTGGACTAGTATGGTTTTTTTTCAAATTACCTCATTTCCAGGAAATCATGAGTTACTCTTGAGACTGAACTGGTTTACAAAGTATGGAGAAGACATAAGAATGTAACAGAGAGTTAAAAGAAATGAGGAAACTTCACTGTGAGTCATCTCTCTCATTTAGATGCTCTATGTGACTGGGCTAGTCCTTTACCTTCTGTAAACTTCATTTTCTTTGTATGTAAAATGGAGATAACAATGTTTATATTCCTATCTCACAGAGTTGTTTTGGAAAATGTTTTGTTGGAGTGCTATGGAAATGAGAGCTATTATTAGATATCATTCCTTATCTATTCCTTCAGGGACCTGATTATATTGGGCTAGGTAATAGCCAATTGATTTGATAATCTCTGTGCAGGTAGCACTAAACACTAATGGCTTCCTAGGTTACTCTGTAAATCCTCCCAAACATGCGTGCAACCTAATAGGTTCTGTCTTCTGGAAACAATACCTCAATAATAAGATGAAGAATTGATCCCAATTGTGAGAATATTGAGGGACCAATTGATGAATATTTATTAAGTGTTCATTACATGCCAGACACTTAGGGGTGGTGGTAATTATTTTTGATCAGGGGACATTTTTGTCGACCACACAGTCAGTGCACACAGGTATCCATTTTCACTCTACCTGAACCCTGTCTTTTTGATGCATATTAACCAACCATGATCAATATAATACCCCATTGCCATTTAGCACTAACACAAATATTCTCCCATTTACTTTTTGGGCTGGAGAAAACCAGCTGACTTTAGCCCATTTGGATTTATTTGAGCAAAGACATTTGGGATTTATGCAGAGGTTTTGGTTTAAAAGTAAGTAAATACAACTGTTGTACTGACTTGGAACATGTAGTCTCCTGAATTAGTGACCAGTAATAAATAGCTGGGATGCTATGGCTTCTTTCAAGTCTGAATCCCAACAGACTTGGCAGACACAGGTTCAGTTGTGTTTACAAAGGCCATTTATGAGCATGGTTTTGTTTACAAATTCACATCCTCAGCATCTGCAGGTTATTTTCTCCATTCAAGACCTTTATCAGATTTTGGCTGCTTCCTCCTTTACTGAATATTTTTTTTTAAATACATTGATTTCTCCAAAGGGAAACAAACAAAATGCTGCTGGCCCAGTTTATGCTGATCTGATAGCAAAAACATGTAGCAAAGGCTGCTACCCATAGCTAGTAGGCAATCTCTTTGAAAGCCCCTCATTTTACAGATAAGGAAACCAAGATCCGGAAAGGTTACAATTGTAGTAAGTGGCAGATCCAGGACTTGAATTAACATCTCATGACTCCAACTTCATTAAGAAAGTGGAGGGCTATTTCCACTATACCACACTACCTCAATGACGTTGTTGACCATGAAAAAGTGAAAAATTTATATGTACAAACTTTTTCTTAGCTGTGATAGCAGAAATCTAGAAAAACAATTTGTGCAATTATGTGGGAATGGGTGAATAAAGAATGTAATTGGATATTATTATATCCTAAGAAGTTCTCAAGAGGAAAAATTAAACAAAAGCTAGAAAGATAAATAAGGTGAGATGTATACACCCACACACATACATAAAAAAGAACAAAAACAAGGTAAATTGCAAATATATAAGCAAAGACATTAATGGCAATAAAGTTCACAATATTTATGTCTTCATTATTACTTTGATAAAGTAATTTTAAACATTTTTAACAAAAAGTAAATAGCAGAGTACATGATTACATGCATAATTATTCATATCATTTTTGTTTGTGTTTTTTGTATTTTCTTCTTTTTATTCCTATTGTAATATTTGAAAATTTGTACTTAATGAAAGCTAAAATAAAATTTATGGTATGAAATTTACCTAAATTTCCATCTTTAACTCTTTTCCCCCTCCAATTATAATACTTCCAATAAAAAAAAAAAACCTTCAATGACATCTTCATCCTTCTCCAGGCTGATTTCTGACTCTTCATAGGACTTTCTCCACCACACCATTAAAAGCTCTTCACCCTGAAAGCTCACTCCTCTCTTAATCTATTTCTCACCCTGGAAGTACTGTTTGCCCCTGAGCCCTCATCTTCTGAATGGTCAGATCCTCCCACAACCTCTAGTTTAAGGTAGAAGACTAGACAACGATGCTTTGATCCCATGCCCCCCAAGCTACACTGGTGGACTCATCTCTAGGGTTTTACTCTATCATGTCACCTTTTCAGTTCCTTTTATGTGTTGTTTTCCCTCATTAGAAGTAAGTTGCTTGAGGGTAGGGACTATCCACCCTTTTGCTTTGGCTTATATTCCCAGTCCCTTAATACAGTGTCTTGCATGTAGTAAATGCTTAATAAATGCTCATTTCCTGACCACTGCTCCACAGTTCATTGCCGACAAAATGATGTCATTTTCATGACCTGTCATATCTGACTCCAACTTACCTTTTTCTAAATGTTTATCCCTCATTACTTTTCTTCATATAACCTACACTGTACTCAAATAAAACAATTCCATACTTTCTTTAAACTTTCCTATGCTTACACTTTTTGTTCATAGTTCCCTCTTCATTTTCTCTTTTCCCTCCCATATTTATCTATGGACAGTCTATCCATACAGTACCAGTTCAAATGCTACCTCATCCAATTAAATCATTCCTTATATTTAGTCTAACTCTACTTCCACAGCAAAACTGGAGTAGTTTCCTGAAAATCAAACAGATCTGTGATGTTGAATGCTTCCCACATGGAGAAAAACATGACATATTTGACTAAGGGACTTCTGAGCCCATGACCCTGAAGAATAATGGAGAGTCTTTGGAGAAGGTGAGAGAGAAAGGAGTTTGAGAGAGATGGGCAAAATAGGCAAGGGATGAACTTTGAAATGGCCTACAGTAGGTTTCCCTAGAGCTGCAGATAGGTGGGGAAACCAACCCCTTGACTTCCAGTGCTTGCAACCCCAGAGAATGCTAAGAAACAATTTCCCCAGTGAGCTCATTTTTCTTTTGACTACACTGAAATCCCAGTTGTCTTGCTCCCAGGTGAAAATTTCACCTACTCTTTTGAATTCTTCCTTCTGCTCTAACCTGTATAACAGCCGTAATTTCTGTTTATCCTTTGTTCAGATAAATATGTTTACTTAATATCTGAAACTATTTTGTGAGTAACCAGCATTTGGTGGAAGGGAGTTAAAATGGTTGTCAGTATGCTGTTACCTTCTTTGCAGTGACAAAGGAGATTGGCATTTATCCTAAATCCTAAAAGAATCATACTCCAAGATTGCCAATATTCAATTTGTGATAGATATAATTTTAGGCCAATATTTGTCTTGTAGATAGGAGAGTAAAAAAGAAAGCATTCAACCCACCCCCCTACTCCCCAAAAAGGTAGAAACTGCGATTTCTTCTGAAAACTGGGTGGGTCAGATCCCAAATCTGGTCCCTCTATCCATTTCATATGGTGGCCAGATGTTTTATATTATGTATATTTTATTTATATAATTTACCATATATATTTAACTCACAGTTAGAAATGATCTTTTCCTCTCATATGCTTCCATAGAACTTCATTCGTACTTCTATCTTTTATCAAATTCTATCTTGCACTAGAAATTTGGGTTTCTATTCCTTAGTGCCATACTATATTTCAAGGTCCTTGAGGAAAGATACTCTGTGATATTAATCTCTGTGTCCCCTAGAGCATTTAGCATATACTGGGCACATAATAAGCAACAAATGTTTGTTGAATAAATGAATGAAAGAAAATTTAGAATTAGTTAAATTCATGGAAGACAAACTATGTCTGCTTCACAATTATTATAAGGCTAAGTTGTATCATTTTATTTGTTTTTTTAAAAAGCAACGGTTGAATATGATAATAAAATGATTGAGGACTCACCATTATAGTTCTTCCTTTTTTCTCCAAATGGTGGCATAGAAATGGATCACCATCAGATAGGGTTTGTTACATCAGTTGAATCTAAACTTTTTTTTAATCATACATCCTATCAGAAAATTGTGAGGATGAAACTCCAATGTGTATAGGTATTTATAAATTATATCTACCTACTAGTTACTGTATTTTTTTTTTTTTTGCTTTTTTGGAGGGCAGGGCAATTTGGGTTAAGTGACTTGCCCAAGGTCACATGGCTAGTAAGTGTTAAGTGTCTGAGGCCAGGTTTCAACTCAGGTCCTCCTGACTCCAGGGCCGGTGCTCTGTTCACTGCACCACCTAGCCGCCCCATAGTCTACATTTTATTTTATTTTTTACTTTTTTGGAGTAATTACTGTATTAATATATTATAAAATAATGTCAAAATAGTCATTCAAAAAGGTAAAATAAGTCATTCAGGATACGTATAGATTCATTGTGATATCTATAGCAGATCTCTTTACATATCATTCCTATCAAACTCACTCCTCTTCCAAACTTTATCTCAGTGTCATCCTCCACTCCTCCTTTTGCTCACCTCACATATCCAAGAAGTTGTCAAATCTTTACATTTCTATTTCTCCTCAAACACCTGCCATCCTAGTTGAAGTCCTTATCACCTATTACAATAGCATCCCATTTGGTCTCCCAACCTCAGGTTTCTTCCCATTGTAATCTGTTAGTTAACTTCCACAAAGTCTGACTTTCTTAAATTGATTTTCCTAAAGAAGAGTTCTGATCATGTTGCTAAGCTCTGGTGATTCCTTACTGACTATAAGATCAAATATAAACTCTTCTGTTTGGTGCCAAGAGGTAACCAGAACAATTGACTTTATTCTAAGTGACTGTTGAGCTTCAAGGACCTCAGAGCAGCCATTACCTATAAAAAGCAGTTGCTCATTTTTTACTGGGCACTAATTTCTATTGAATATATGACACAGGGTCTTACAATCATCCTTTATCCAGAATTCTCTATTATGGGTTGAGCAATGCTAGATAGTTCATCTAATAAAATCGAGAATACAGGAGTCTTATTGTTAACTGGAAATGATATATTAAAAAATTGCACTTACCTAGGTCTCTCTAGTTTATTTGTAATAAATTCAATTCTTTCAAAGAATATCCTTTTCTCTGTCCCCCTAGTATAACTCTAGCCACAGTAAGGTAACTCAGAATTCTAACAGTAAATTCCATCTCTTCACAGATCCCACATAAAATGACAATTTCACTTCTCAGATGACAGTTAAAATTCATTCTCATGATAGATGACAGTTGAAACCTTTTGTCTCCTTAGGGAACCCCTCAAAGCATAGCAATTATTAAACTGTCATGGTTCAAGAATCTATTGCCTCATAAAGATAAAGCTATAGTATATCTAGTCGTCACAGATGAGCTATTGAAGTTGGCATTGAATTTCTCCTTATAGCAACATTTTTCTTTCAGTTCTCAAAGATCACTTGATGGCACATTCAAATCCCACTCATACTTGATAAAAAACTAAATATCCAAAGGATTCATTGATAGATACTGCTGCCAAACTTATCAACATGTGGAGACATTTTAGGAACTGGTTTTTGTTATATATTCTCAGAGCACAGACCCAGAGTTCTAAATTACCGCAGAGCACAAAAGAAAGTTTTCTCAAGGCTTATATAATTTCCAGTTATATCAGAGAAAAAAAGAAGATACAACTAGAATTGACATTTCAAAGATATGCTTGTATAATTTATAGTAGACTAATGGAGTGGAAGAAGTTCTACTTTTTAAAAATAACAGAAGGAGAAAAATTTTATCAGATCAACTTGCACATTGATTGACAAACTGGAATTCACAGGTGAAAAATGGTAATCTGAAAAGTGAGCCATAAATTCTTCGTCTCTCATCAGTTAATTAAGAATATTTGAACTAACCCTAGAGAATCAAGTAAAAAACTTCTTGAGATAATAAATAAATTTAGCAAAGTTGCAGGATATAAAATAAACCCACATAAATCTTCAGCATTCCTATATATTTCCAACAAAGTCCAACAGCAAGAGATAGTGAGAGAAACCCCATTTAAAGTTACTGTAGACATTATAAAATATTTGGGAGTCTACCTGTCAAGACAAACCTAGGAAGTATATTAACACAATTATAAAATAATTTTTTTCACAAATAAAGTCAGATCTAAACATCTGGAAAAATATTAATTGCTCATGGGTAGGCGGAGTCAATGTGATAAGATGACAATTCTGCCTAAATTAATCTATTTATTCAGTGTCATATCAATCAAAATATCAAAAATTATTTTATAGAGCTAAAAAAAAACAATAAAATTCATCTGGAAGAACAAAAGCCCAAATATGTCAAGGGAATCAATGTTTTTAAAATGTGAAAGAAGGTGTACCAGATTTCAAACTGTATTATAAAGCAGTAATTATCAAAAACAATATGGTACTCATTAAGTAATAGAGTGGTGGATCAATGGAATACATTCAGTACAAATCAAATTATAGTAAATGACAATGGCAATCTAGTATATGATAAACCCAAAGATCCAAGTTTTGGAACAAAAATTCATTATTTGATAAAAACTGCTGGGAAAACTGGAAAACAGTATGGCAGAAACTAGAAATAGAACAATATCTCACACCATATACCAAGATAAGGTCAAAATTGGTAAGTAATGTACACATAAAGGGTGATACCATAAGCAAGTTAAGAGAACATGGCATAGTTTATCTTTCAGATTTATAGGTAAGGTAAGAGTTTAGTACCAAAGAAGATATAGAGAGCATTGCAAAATATACAATAGATAATTTTGATTATATAAAATTAAAAAGATTTTGCACAAACAAAACCAATGCAACCAAAATTATAAGGAAAGCAGAAAGCTGGGGGGAAATTTTTGCAACAAGTATCTCTGAAAAAGGCCTTATTTTTCTTTTTTCTTTTGCTTTTTGGAAGGCAATTGGGGTTAAGTGACTTGCCCAAAGTCACACAGCTAGTTAGTGTGTCAAGTGTCTGAGGTTGGATTTGAACTCAGGTCCTCCTGACTCTAGGGCCGGTGCTCTATTCACTGCACCACCTAGCTGCCCCCAAAAGACCTTATTTTTCAAATATATAGAGAACTAAGTCAAATTTATAAAAATACAAGTTATTCCCCAATTGATAAATGGTCAAAGGATGTGAACAGGCAGTTTTCAGAAAAAAGAAAATCAAAGCTATTTATAGTCAAATAAAAAATTTCTCTCAATCACTATTGATTAGAGAAATGCAAATTAAAGCTACCTCAAGCCTATCAGAGTGGCTAATGTGACAAAAAAGGAAAATGTTGCATGTTGAAAAACTGGGACACTAATGCATATTGGTGGAGTTGTGAACTGATCCAACTATTCTAGAGAGCAATTTGGAATTATGCCCAAAGGGATAGAAAACTGAACATATCCTTTGATCCAGCAAAACCACTATTAGGTCTATATCCCAAAGACATTAAAAAAGGGGGGTGGAAGGAAAGGACTTATTTGTACAAAAATATTTATAACAGCTCTTTTTTATGGTGGCTAAGAATTCTAAATTGTAATGGAATATTATTGTGCTATAAGATATGACAAGCAGCATGGCTTCAGAAAAACCTGGAAACACATGAACTGATGCATAGGAAAGTGAACAGAACCAGGAAAATGCTGTATATAAGAACATCAATATTGTTTGATGAAGAACTGTGAATGACTTAGTTATTCTTAGCAATATAATGATCCAAAACAATCTCAAAGGACTAATGATGAAGCATACTATCCACCTCCAGAGAAAGAACTGATATTGATTGAATACAGACTGAAGCATGAAGTTTTTTACGTTCATGTTTTTCTTTTATTCATGTCTTCTTGTACAAAATGACTACTCTAGAAATGTGTTCCATAATTGCACAT
>JAQQSV010014452.1:0-12287 GCA_028646515.1 Pseudochirops corinnae
AAATCACACAACTCTTCTCAAAGTGAGCCCCAAAGCAAAACCTCACATCAGGGCATATATATATATGAAGGTTCTCAGAGTCACGTAGCCACTTTAGCAAAGGGCCTAGGGGCAGGGAAGATCTTCAGATTCCCATAACAACCCCCAAAAAAGTGTTCATTTCTTCCCCCCACCAAAAAATTTACCTTATACATACTTATTTATGAACATTCTGTCTCATGAATAGACTGTAAGTTCCTTGAGGGCAGGAACTATTCCTTTTTTTTGTCTTTATATAACCAGTGCCTAGCATGCCTGGAACATAGTAGGTGCTCATTGATCAATTGATGTGGATTAGATAACATCTTAGATACCTTCCCATTCTTCGAGTAGAGGGTCCATTGGCCTCTTCTACTCTGCTCTCTAGCTTCCTGAGGGCAGAAAATAGGAGCCATTTCTCTGAGTGGCACAATAATGTATAAAGAGAAGACCTAGCCTATCAAGTACTGTTAGCAGAAAGATGAAATATTATCATTTATCCAACAGGTCACTTAAGAACTTTGGGACAAGATTCAGTCATTCCTGGTGTTTGTCTTTTTTTTTTCTGAATAGCTCCATTCTCCATAGGCTGATGATAATTAAAACATTACAATTATCTCTGTAGGATGCAAGTATTCTTGAATTAACTACTCCCATATTTAGGTAACTGAATAGCACAACTCTCTATTAGCTTTCTAAAATTGTCCCAACTCGATGTAACCAGCACTTATTGCTACTATGTATGTGCTAGGTACTGTACTAGGTACAGGGGATGCAACAATAAAAATGAAATCTCTCTGGCCTCATGGAGCTTACATTTTACTGGGGGAAACATTGTATACACAGATAAATGTAATGAGCACACTCTAATCCTACTGTCTCAAGGCCAGATCTGCTATATCCCCCTTAGAGTTCTCAGGTACTTTGAGGGAAAGGCAAATCTTCTCTCCACCATTGGCTTGAGCTGGCACCAGTTATATTACTCTCATTTTTTTAAGGGCTTGTAACTAGAATCCCAGTTCCATTTAACCATTTAACAGTGATTAACTTAAAAAAAAATAGTTACTTCAAAGAAATAGCAAGAACAAAGGACAAACAATTCATTCATCCCCTCAGGGCTATAATCCCACCTATATACCCTTGGGCTTTGGGGGGAGGGAGAGGAGATCAGGCTCATAATTTAGCTCATATCCTATATAACTTCCATCCTACCAAGTTCATGTCCCAAAATTCATGTCCCAGCATCATTGTCAGATGATTCAGTTTTTGATACCATGAGACCTAGCAACACCGACCCTTCTTGCTTTTTTTCCCCACACAAAATATTCCATCTCCTGACTGTGTCTTTTCACAGGTTGTCCATCATTCTTGGAGAGTTCTCCTTTCTCATCTACACTGCTCCACTGGCTTCTTTCAAGATTCAGCTCAAATTTTAATTGTTCAGGAGACTTTTCCCAGTTCTGCCTTCCTTCCCCTTCATCTCAGTGGCTTGCCTCTGAAAACACCTCCCACTTACACCATCTATATCTTATATGTGTACAGTTGTCTGTATGTTGTCTCACCCATTAGAATGTAAGTTTCTTGAGGACAGGAACACTTTTGCCCTTCTTTGTATGTGTGATGCTTTGCACAGTCCATGGCATTTAAATAGCACAGCCTAATGAGCATTCAATAAACACTTAGTGACTGACTAATTGAAAAGGGGGGGAAATTGGTCTTGTGGAGCTAGCAAAGGATAGCAGATGCACAGTCCTACCCTGTTGTCAAGTAACATCCAAAGTTCTAGAGGAAGCTCCCCCTTACAATACTCTAAACCCATGGAATGTGGCCCCTCTGGGAAATTCATGGAAAGACCCAGACAAGAGTCCCAGGTAAGGAGGTTTAAATGGGTCATAACCTATACTGTTGGAGGAAATATACACATGGAAGGAGTCACAGATCAGAGAAATATTTAAGTAATTATGTGCAATTATTTTTAGTATATACCTTCAGTGTCTATTTTACTTTCAAAGAGATTTATTTTAGGGATATTTAGAACAATAAATTCATCCTTTCTAATAGCTAAGATAGGAGTTGGACTGTGCTTTCACTGGATAATTCTCAAGTAAACAATTTCAGCACCTTCTTGGCAACTCACGGTCTTAAAGAACTGCCTAGAGCAGAGGTCAGCAAATCACTGCAGGAGGGGCCAAGTCCCGCCTACTGGCAATTTAAGAATTTTTTTCCATATTTAAATGCAATAAAACTTGTAAGATCCCTAACCTAGTGAAGTGATAAAGTAAATGGCTTATCCAGGATCACACAGCCAGTATAGGTCACAGGTAGGGACATGAACCAAGGTCTTCTTGATTTCAAAGTCATTATGTTCTGTAGTCACTATATCACACTGCTTCTCGCTAGTAATTGGGAGTAATCATAAGTAATCATAAACTTGCGAGTAATCATAAACTCACTCTTGCCCCATATATGCTCTCTAAGGTCCCTTCCAGCTCTAAATGCCATGGTTCTTTAATCAGAACTTTTTAGGACCTGGGATAGAAAGCAAGAAGCCACCCAGAGCCTCCAAGCATAGTCAAGAAGGACTTGATGCCAGTGACTTCCTTATGTTTCCTTAGGAGTCTGCATATCACAAAAGCAAAGCAGTCTACCCAAGAGAAATAAACATTGAGAAGAAGACAAATAGATATCTAACACTGAGATCTCCAGCACCAGTAAAAACCTCCCATTTCGGCTCTATTAAATTTGGAAGTAGTTATGCAACCAGAGCCTACAGGGACATCAGTTCCGAAAGCCCATTTCCAAACAAAGCTTTCTCCACATTAAAGGGAAAATCTTTTCCAGGCATTCTCTTCCTGAAGTCCATTAACACTGCAGAAGGTGATTAGCGAGCAAAGGGGTTATTTTCTTAAAAGAATGTTCTCATTAGCCCAGTCTGTAAGTAAGTACAAGAAAAAAAAAATGGCCAAGGCCAGTTAGCCATGGTTCATTCTGCCTCCTGAACAGTTAACAAGACAGTGACATATTGCTCCTGGTGGTTAATCTTTTGTGGTCAGGAATCCTTGTCTGTTGTGAAAGGCTGTGAATCAACTAAACTAGATATGCCAGGATATTTAAGATGGCAATATATTCATTGATGAGGGGATGACCAGTTCAGTATTTCTGCCAGTTACCTTTATCGTCTTTATTAGATTTGGGAAATGTTTTATTTACTGACTTTAAAAGTTTCCTGTTCAAAAAGAAGATTTGTTCAGCACTGGGAGATTTTCTCATGTTTCCCTTAGCCTTCTTGAAGGAGAAAAATATATCTTTATCTTCGGGTTTCCCAATGAACTCATGCACAGCTAATTCAGTGACAAAATGATAGTATTTCAAATATCTTTATGCACAGATTATATTACTTGAAACTTTTCATGAGAAAAGATTAATCATGCAATTTATATCACTAATTTTTATAATGAGACTAGACAGACATATGGCTAAAATATAACATTTAAGATGCAAAATATTATATGATGAAAGCTTCCCTCTGGTTCTGTCCTTGGACTGTTTTTTTTTAATATTATTACCAATCAAGGGAGCTGAATTTATTTTCTCATTATCAGAATAAGCAAGTGAGTCCAAGATAAAACAGTACCATTTGGGCTGTGCCTTCACTTAAACAGTCCATTCTGTGGATCAAAGGAAGGCTGTGTGGAGGGGGATGGAGGAGAGAGATGGTCATGGTGGGGAGGGTAGTCAATCTGGTTGTTAGGCATGCAATGGATCTGCCCTTTGTTCTCCCTCCAGTGACCACAAGTCATGTAGATTTTCTCATTGCCTATAATTCTTACCCATGTTCTTCTATGAGGCGTCCATAGAACATCTACCCAGTACACTAGAGGAGGCCTTTTTTGAACAGGTAGCATGACAGAGTCCATTGAGTGCCAAGTTTAGAAGAACTGAGTTGAAACCTCACTTCTGACATTTAACAGTCATGTGACCATGAGCAGATCCCCTAACCCTAAACTAGAGATGAGAGCCTGCCTCATAGAACTATTAAAAAGGTAATCATTGGGAAACACATTGGACACCTATGTCACATATAAAAGTCCATTATTATTGTCATTCTTCTCATGTAATGTTAGACATTATGTAGAATGTTGACATAATAACAAGTGGTTGACTGCATTTTTTTTTTTACCTTTCAACCCGCTTTTATGGAGATAAGGGGACATAACCTCAGTAATCCATAACAGCAACGTGTGAGAGTTCCTTACATGGGGAAAGACAGGGTTTCTCCCCTAGATGATGGGTGAGCATCTCAGATTTCCCCCATCCCCAACTTCAAATGCTAAGAGATAGGACTTCCTTCCATTTTCAGATATTGTGGATCTTGCAGAAAAAGTGTTGAATTTGAAATCAGAGCATCTGAGTTCAAATCCTGGCTCTTCCTCTTACCAACCTTGGGCAAGTCACTGCCCCACTCTGGAGCTCACTTTCCTCACCTACAGAGTGAATGGATTAGATTAAAAGACCTCTACAATCTCATCCAGTTCCAAATCTATGAATCCATGATTTCCCTGTGGCAAAACTTCCCTCTGAGGCTCTTCCAACCATTCTCCTTCTCCAATCTCATCAGAAACCAAATCAACCCATCAACAAATGTTTATGGAATGCCAGATACTATGCCTTAAAGGATCCGGAAATGCATTGGGGAGTTGGGAGTAGAAAGAAGATATAAATACATAGAAACATGGCAAGCAATAAAAGGAAGTTTGTGTGAAAAACCACGCAAATAGGGAATGTACCTGGACTTGCTCTACCCAGCAAGGACAGCTACATCTTCCCCCTCAGGGTCCTAGAGTAGCCCTGAATGTATAAAGGTGCTTCTCTACTGCTATGAACTGAGGCCCCCATTTTAATGTGTTCTTCTCAAATTGAGTACCCTAGCTCATTTAACCAATTAATGTCAACTAGTTTTTACAAAAGAATATTTACTAAGAAAATATAGAAATAAAAGAAGGTACAGAAAAGAGTGTGTATCAAAGCATTGTGTATTGTACAAATGTACACTGAAGTATCCTTTCTCTCCTCCTCAACCAAAGGTTCTCTCTGTCTCTCTCTCATACTACTTCTGTCTCTCGGAAGAGTGGGCTCCAACTTAGAGCAGTTTCTCCATCATATTTGCCCCCACCATATTTACTTCCTAATTCTGCGTATCCTGTGGATAAATCGTTACATGTCCCTCTAGAATTCCTTCTATCTAAAATGAGTCAGAGAGTTTACTGCATTCCTCCCCAAAGCCCAGCATGGGCTCCTGTCAGGGTTCAGCAGCCCTGCCATAAGGGGCAGTAGGTACTTACCTTTACAATAGAGACGACGCTGGTGTTTTCTCCTTAAAGAAAGTAACGCTGGAGGGTAGATGTTTTTAAGAGGGTTTATTAATGTTACACTCGGGAAGCCTTACAGGAGGGCTCTAAGGCCGCTGGCCCCCACCCAAGGCTTGGATCTTTTTATCTACCCCAGATCCACACCCCACACGTGACACAGCGCAGCTGAGCGGGATTAAGAGAGGGGAGGTAAATTGTAATTACAATAGCATGAAGACCCCAGGGTGTGGAGACATCCATCAGGAACCTCAGGCATCCCACGCAAGAAAGTTCTGAGCAATGCAACATCCCCTGGCCAGGGACAGCACAATATGCTCTGACCTGCATGTGACCCAACTCATTCCGGGGCCTCAAACACATCCCTGTGTCTCAACATTACCATTTGCAATCTGGCACTATTTTGTGACCCTTACAGGCTCCAGATCCCAGATTCGGGGAACTTTGTATGTTGACCTTGTGAAGTTCACAGGGTCATAGCTTCCTGGAGATATTCCTTCACCTACAGCAGGAAGGATAAACAAAAAGCAACAGAAACATTAGCAGAACCGTATACTCATGGGCCACGTGGCCATGTATCCAGTGGCTTAATAATCTAATAGTAATAATAAAGGTCTGAGGCTTCTCTCTCCAATGAAGGCTTACAGCAGTCTTTTCCACCTTACTAGGAACCAGCTGGTGGAATGAATAGAGCACTGGGTCTAGAGTCAGGAAAACCTGTGTTGAAATTTGGCCTCAAATACTTACTAGCTATGTGACCCTGGGCAAGTCATTTGATCTCTGTCTGCTTCATTTTTCTCAACCACAAAATAGGAATACCTCCCAGGTTGTTACAAGGATCAGATGGTATAATGATTGTAAAGCACTTAACAATAGTGACTGGAACATAGCAAGTACTGTCTAAATCTTTATCATCTTCTTCATCATCATCATCATCACTTGAACACAGCCAGCAGGTAAGAGCTTGCTTTGGCTTCTTGAATACACTCTGGTTATGGCACAGCAATCAACAACAATTTTATTTCTTTAACACATAGTGGGTGGGCTGGCGCCATTAACAGAATTTGTCTCCATCTTCCAGAGTCCATATGGAAATAGAATCAGCTGCTCCTACTATGCATGCTCAGAAGGACTATACTTGATCAGTCCCCTGTTACACACATTAAAAAAAACTAGTCTAGAACATTGAAAGGAGAGTGGGACTGGATTGGAAAGAGAAGCTTAGAAGAGGTGAAATTTGAAAGCAGAGTAGACCACAATTAGACAGAACAAGTTTGAGAGAAGTCTAGGGAGAGAGAAAGGTATGGGAGACAAAGTGCAATGGTGCATTTGTTTGTTTTGGGGAGGGAATGAAGAGATTAGTCTGGGTGGAAGAGAAAGACATAAAGGAGATTTGTTGGGAGTGAGGTGTTGGAAAGGTAATTTGGGGCTAGAGTTAATTTAAGTCACATTCTCTTTCTTTTAGGCTCCCATCAACAGCCAGTGAGGGGAAAAAAATCAAGAGATACTCTGAAAATATCACATCAGATTATCTATGGTTTTCAATTCTCAGTACAGACTGAGCATCAGCAAGCTCAAGGATAGAGGATCAGGCCTTGGGTTAGCTGTCATTTCGTAGGCAAAGCTCAAGAGGATGATGAATAATGGGCATGAGTGAGCAGACTACAGAGAACTGGAGGGTCTCTCTGGCTTCCATCTGCACAGCATCCTATAGCATTCTATGCCACATTTCCTCATTCTATTCACTGGTCACCTCTCCTTTCTCTCTGATGTAATGTATACTGCATAGCTGAAAATAGGTATGATGCATTAATTAGCACACACCCTCCACCATATGTTAGCCCACTCAGCTGGTGGTTGATGGAATTTTCTTTTCTTTCCATTTATGTTCAGCCTTTTTCTTGCTCTATGACCTGGTTAGAAAATTTAGAAACTGTGACTTCTGTCTGAGTTAGCAGTGCCTAAGTGCTGCATAATTGATTTTGGCCCATCACAAGTTGTTTATACCTCAGGGACTGTAAAGATGTATTTGAGGTCCAGACAAGGCAAATGCCTTTCCACGTGCCTTGTATTTACTTATCACACTGCATTCCCCCACCCCAGTGTAAACTCCTTGAGGGCAGGCATGATTTCATTCTATACTTTGTATCCCCAGTGTTTACCAAAGCACCTAGAATATGAAAATAGAAATAGGAGCCACATTTGTCATTTCACTCTATAAGAAAGTACAGGTGAAGAAACTCAACTGCCAATATAGGTTGGCACCTTCTTAGTAAGTTGCCTAGGGCACTGAGAAGTTAATTGAGTTGTCCAGGATCCTGCAGCCAGTGTGGGTCAATTGATCAATGAACATTAAATGTCTGATACATGCCAGACACTATTCTGGGTGCTAGAGATACAAAAAGGAAGGGAAGGGAGAGGGAAGGGAGAAGGAAGGGAGAGGAGAGAGGGAAGGGAAGGAGGGATAGAGGAAGAGAGGAAGGGAGGAAGGGAGGGAGGCAAGGAGAAAGGAAGGAAGGAAGAAAGGAAGGAAAGAAGGAAGGAAGGAAGGAAGGAAGGAAGGAAGGAAGGAAGGAAGGAAGGAAGGAAAGGAAGGAAGGAAGGAAGGAAAGGAAGGAAGGAAAGGAAGGAAGGAAGGAAAGGAAGAAAGGAAGGAAGGAAAGGAAGGAAGGAAGGAAAGAAGGAAGGAAGGAAGGAGGGAAGGAAGGAAGGAAGGAAGGAAGGAAGGAAGGAAGGATCCCCTTGGGAGTTGAATTCAGGTTTTTCTGGTTATGGAGCCAGCTCTATCCATTATGCCAGGTTGTCTGGCAAAGAATAAGTCCTTCATGAAATATTTGTTCAACTGTTTTGTTGTATTTCCAAAGCCCAGCACAGTGCCTTGCACATAGCAAGCACTTCATAAATGTTTGTTCAGTAAAGCAAAACTGGATTTAGTACACACATGCGAAGACCTGAAGAACTGCAGAATACATTTACAAAGAATTTCCTGTGTGTCAGGCACTGTCCTAGGTACTGAGAATATGAAGATAAAATTGGAGCCCAAACTGACAGTGTAGCTGTATGACTGGTGAACCTAGGCTTAGCATGCACGAAGCACAGACATCCAGAGAAAGTTACAGCTTAGAAGACTGACTGGAGAGAAACAGGAAAAACAAATGAGAGCAGATCTTTAATACCATATTGGCATCTAAAGGAGACACTCCACAAGCCACTGCTGAAGCGAAAGTATTTCATACATGCCTTTTATGATCTCCATAAATTGGTAAGAGACTGGCCTCCATCACTGGCAGAATGCTGATTGAACGGGCTTTTAATGGAGTCTCTAACAGCAGTAAAAATGCATGAGCTCAGCTAGCTTGGGCCCTGGCTTCTCTGATATATGCAGCAGGCCCATCAAATAAAAATGAAACAGGCTTGTGGCCTCCTAATGACAGTTCACAAGGCCCAGTTTTCACTGTAGGCTAATCCTTAGAGGATCAGAGGGAATGGCAGAGCTCATGTTTATAGTGACCATCTATCCTAGATTTTCCAAGACAGTCCTGACTTCAAGAAAACAAAGTGTACTTTTAAGGATTAACCTTTGTCAGATCATGCACCCTGATTTTTTGTTTATTTAAGGAACCAGTGTTTCTCTAGAAGATTCTGGGAATAATTAATCAACTTACAGGCATTTATTAAGCACTGTATGCCATGTGCTATGCTAGACATTGGAGTTTTAAACACAAAAGTGAGATGGTTTCTGCCTTCAAGGAGCTGACATTCTACTGTGCAGACCTGTGTCCAGGTAGGCAAGTACCCTCCTTTTGGAATATATCTCCTAGAAGGCTTTGAGGTCTGGTCGGTGATTTCTTAGGCAGACGTGAGGGATGCCCATACATTACTGGTTGTGGTAGAAGCAATATCCTAACCTCTATTTTCCATGAAAGTTAGACTAATTGTTCTTTTTAAACTATTGAGAGATTCCTTGAGATTTGGGTGGTTCAGGGGGCTAAGGACTCATACCATTATTATTATGGCACTTACTCCTCACCTGAGCACAAAGCACGCACAGGAGCATGCCAGGGATTTGTTGATGTTTGTCTGGTGGAACAAGATGGGAGCTTTGCTCAGCTAAATCAAACCAAGGCGCTCTTGATACCCATCCTTGTTGAATATCTTTCAGCAATGACTAAGTACATCTCCTTTTGTTAACTGTTAAATGACACACAAGTTTCTCATTTTGTTCTAATGTCAAACCAAAACTCTCAGGGAAATGATCTGAGTCAAGCCCAATCCAAAACACTGGTATAAAGAAGTTTTCAAGACTAGAGAGAGAGAGGTATAGTAACAATAGGGAGCATTTCCCTGCATTCTTGAATCGGTAGCACCAACTTTGGGATCTCCTTCTCCAACAGCTTGTAGAGGCAAGTCCACGTGAGCCAGACCCTGGAGTAGACAGCCAAGGCACATGACCTCAAGAGAACAAGACTGAGAGGCATGGACCAGCATAGAGCAAAGCAGTCTGGGATGTGCAATTTGTGCGTAATCACTATATATTGTCCTATCTAACAAGAGCAAAAGGAAACTGTAAAACATCAGAGTTGTTCCTGAGTTAACTGGTATGATCATTTATAATCCCTGATCACATGGGATTTTTTTTTTTAAAGCAAATGAATTTCCAGGCTGTGTCTTTTTCTTTTAACATGGGAGATTGGAAAACAGGGAAATGGACTCCAGCCTGTGAGACAGGATTTGCCTAGAATAGTTGAAGCTGAGAAAGTGCTTGGAATGTCAAATTTTATCATACAAGTGGCTAATGGCTTTAATGAAAAGACATTTACTTAGACCTAAGATAGCAAAGATATGCAACAAGGCTACTAGGGCATTTAGTTTCTATAGAAAGTCCCCCTCTTCATAGAGAAATGGTAGGACTTCGATTCTCATGTGGGTGGGACTACTTATGCTCCTAGTCCACCAGGAACATAGCCAGGAAGCTGAGTCGGGAGAACAGCTAGAGCCTTGCCCACCCCAGGTCAATCAAGTTCTGACTTGACCTTTTCTAATTCCATATTAGAGTTAGATGTGATCACAGTCAGCCTTGCTTTGATCTTGCTTTTGACCAAAGCAAGGCCTGCTGTGATTTCCATGTTAGAGTTGAAGATTAGGCAACCCTGGTAGACACTGATCCTATCATACCTCATTGAAGGTCTTCAAGAAGAGATGGTGAGACCACTTATTGGATAGGTGATAGAGGGATTTCTTTACCAAGTATAGGTTGGATCAGAGGGTCACTGAGGCCTCATTTAACTCTGAAATTGTATGATGCTAAATAACTGAAACAATATGCTAGATCTGGAAGGAACAAGAGTGGTTAATGGATAGGGTCTCAGAGCAAATAAGTAAAAGGCCATGACTGACAGGGGCTACTAGATTTAAAAAAACTCAGGATATGGCAGTGAAGGATGAGTTCCTGGAGGATCACCAACCTATCAAAAGCATGGGGAAATAGATCCTTTTAGAAGGATTTCGCCAAACCCATGTTACCTTCTGAAAATACAGTCACTGTAGCCATATTGGAAGTATTCTACTTTTAAAGAAAAGTCAGATGTGTAGGACCAAAACTTTAATTGCAAGATAAAGACCTGTCACAGGAGTTGGCTAGCACTACCTGAAACTCATTTAAAACATCATCCAACATTCTCTTTTAAAAGCTTCTTTAGGGCTAGGAATATTTGGGTTTTTTTGTCTGTAATGTTCATTTGTATCCCAGAACTTAGTAGAAAGTACCTGGCATATAACAAACACTTAATAAATGTTTGTTAATTGGTTGATTACTCTATAAATGGGGGTGAGGTCTCACAATGAGAAAAGAATTTGGATTCTTCTTCCCGAGACAAAAACTTCAACTGTCTCTACCATCCTAAGCAAAGAGATTCGAAGGAGATTGAGGAGCCATCAAAACTCAAATTACCTGGAATTATTTTAAAAGTAGTATTCAGAGCTCATATGAAACAGGAGACTATCCTAAGGTATCTTCAGGGTCATTAATTCCTACTTTAGATGACAGCTGAGGGAACTGGGACCCAGAAGGGGTGATTTAATGTAATGGTAAGGGAATTTGAAGATCTTCCCTGCCCTTTAATGGGCCTCACTTGGAGCCCAACAAGAGAAGCTTGCTTAGGGGAGGCTTGTTTTTCAGGAAGGCCCATACCTTTTGTTACTTTGTAATTAGTCAGTGGGTCATGAAGGTTGTGATGTCCTCTGACCCTGAAGAAGGGTATATAAACTCTGAGGTGACATTTTGTTTTGCCTCATTTATGAGAAGAGTTATATGATTTGGCCAGATGAGACTCTGGGTAGTCATTGAGGTTGCCCCTCCCCCACCCACCCCTGCTTTGACTAACTATGTATGTGTGTCATGGTCAGATAGCTAGAAGCCCTGTCTGTTGGTCTGTTGAACTGTATTAACTGTCCATATTATTTTGTCTGCTTGTAATTTCTGTTTGTATTCTCTGAAGTTCAGGGTGCTGACTTCTTCCCCTGAACTAAGTAAATGATGTATATGTTTGATTCAAGTAAGACTGTTAACCCTTTTCAAGTTGCTTTCTTTTAGAAAAGTAGATCAAAGAACCTGTGCTAGCAGCCATCCTGAGTATGTGTATCAGCAATGCAGTACTCACAATGCCTACAGTAACAATAAATATGCTGATATAGTTATTAATCACAAAATGGAACAGGCTCTCTACATAAGAAATATAGATAGTACATTCATTTAAATACCAGAAAACTGAGTCCCAAAACCAGAAAGTCAAAGCCAACCCAGTCGTGATGAAGTTGGCACATGTGGTCAAAGTAGTAAACACCCACATCCTCAAGCCTTCAAACAGGACAGGCTACCTCAGGCAAAGATCCTCCTCTCCTCAC
>JAQQSV010014453.1:0-12287 GCA_028646515.1 Pseudochirops corinnae
CTTGTGGAAATGAATGATGCAAACCATAATAAAATTTAAAAGAAAAGAAAATAAAGAAGCTGAAGTGTTAGAATTTAAGTCCTATGAGTTCTAAATCAAATTAATTGATACATAGCTTCAAGAGATAAAACATGTACATTAACATTATAAATATCTTCGAGGATAATTTGATATGAAGCAACCAATGATTTTAATGGAAGTGATATTTTTCAATTAAATATTTTTCATAATCTCAAAAATAGGATTTTGGGAATGTTTTTAGCCATATTATTAGATTTGTATATAAAACAAAATAAATGAGTGAACCTTGCTTTTAATTAAATTTATCTGTCTAAAAACATAAGAGGCAAAACTCTTGTCTTTCCCAGCATTCTAAGAAAGTCTTTTTATACACCGCAAAACAATAATTCAAGGTAATATGTTTGAAGATGTGAATAAAGTCTTTAAACATTTCATGAGGAGTCCCAGACATGATCACCATACCCAAAGTTTGAGTTATACTCTAGACTCTTCTAGAGTTGCCACCAGCCCTACCACCCTAAAGATACCTTGACCCTGAGGCCTATTCTCAATCACTATTCTGAACGATTATTTCATGAAGGGTCATAGTTCCTACCAAATAAAAAGACTTAATTAATTCACCATCTATGTATATATCTACCTACCTATAAATATTTGCATTCTACCTGAGACTTTTGAATCATAGAATGAGAAACAGAAAGGATGATAGAAACCATTTAGACAAATACTTTAAATTTGCAGATAGGGAAACAGCACCAAAAAAGACATATAATCCCTAAGGTTATACATCATATTTCGGAAAGTCAGAATTTGAAACAAGTTTCTCTAATTCAAAATCAAACATCGTATTGAAATTTATATAATTATTGTGACATTTAAAAGGGATATACATAGACTGAGGGCAGGGGTATAAATGAACTAATCAGATGATAAAAAACCTTATTAAGAGGTACAAGCAGATTGTAATAGGAGAATAGGAAAGGATGATGCAGAAACAGGTAAACTATGCCACATGAAGAGGCATAAAAGTGTACTGTAGTAGAGGAGAAGGAGGGAGGGAAGGAGATCAATATCGTATGAACTTTATTCTCAGTGATTCTGGTTCAAAGAGGGATCAACATAATCAGTTAAGTTTAGGATTCTAACATGAAAAGACACAAAAACTCATTATAATAGGGAAGGAGGGAGGGAGAGGAGCACTGTATGAAATTTACTCTCATTGATTTAGGTTCAAGGAGGGAATAACACACTCTATTAAGTATAAAAATACATTGGGCCCTACAGGAAGTGGGGGGGGGGGTAGGGAGAGTGGTTTTAAAAAGGAGTGGGGTGGTTAGAAGGGAGGAAAATAATAGTAAGGGTAAAGAGTAGGTAAAGGGGGGTCACAGGGAGGGAATACTGAGGGAGGGGGTGGTCAAAAGGAAAACTTTTAAGGAGGGGAAGGGAAAAGGAAGAAACAAAAACATAAAAAGGGGAGGAAATAGGATGGAGGGAAAGACACAGATAGTAATCATAACTGTGAATGTGAATGGGATGAACTCTCCCATAAAACAGAGGCAGATAGCAGAAGGAATTAAACACCCCAATCCTACAACATGCTGTCAACAAGACACACATTTGAAACAAGAGAATACACAAAGCATAAAGGTAAAAGGATGGAGAAGGATATATTAGGCTTCAGCTAAAGTAAAAAAAAAAAAACAGGGATAGCAATCCTTATCTCAAATAAAGCAAAAGCAAAAATAGATCTAATTAAAAAGATAAGGAAGGAAACCATATCCTGCTAAAAGGCACCATTGAGAATGAAGCAATATCATTACTTAACAAATATGCACCAAGTGGTATAGCATTCAAATTCCTAGAGAAGAAGTCAAGGGAATTAGAGGAAGAAATAGACAGCAAAAGTATACTAGTGGGGGACCTCAATCTCCCCCTCTCTGAACTTGATAAATCTAACCTCAAAATAAACAAGAAAGAAGTTAAAGAGGTGAATAGAATTTTAGAGAGGCTAGACATGATAGATGTCAGGAGAAAATCATTTCGGGATAAAAAGCAATATACTTTTTTCTCTGTGGTATATGGTACTTACACAAAAGTCAACCATGTATTGGGGCACAAAAATCTCACAGATTAATGAAGAAAAGCAAAAATATTAAATGTATCATTCTCAGATCACGATGTAATAATAATCATATGCAATAAAGGGCTATGAAAAGATAGATTAAAAGCTAAATGGAAATTAAATAATTTATTCATAAAACATGAGTGGGTGAAACAAGAAATTATAGAAACAATCAGTAACTTCATTCAAGAGAATGATAATAATGAGACAACATACTAAAACTTGTGGGATGCAGCAAAGGCAGTTCTCAGGGGAAGTTTTATATCCCTAATACATACATGAATAAATTAGAGAAAATGGAGGTCAATGAATTGGGCATGCAATTGAAAAAGCTAGAAAAAGAACAAATTGAACATTACCAATTAAATAATAAATTAGAAATAATGAAAATCAAAGGAGAGATTAATAAAATTGAAATTAAGAAAACTATTGAATTAATAAGTAAAGCTAAGAGCTGGTTTTAGGGAAAAAAAATGATAGGCCTTTAGTCAATATGGTAAAACAAGAAAGAAGAAAATCAAATAATGAATATCAAAAATGAAAATAGTGAATCTATCTCCAATGAAGAGGAAATTGAAATAATAATTAGGAATTATTTTGCCCAATTGTATGCATATAAATTTGACAATCTTAGTGAAGTAGATGAATATTACAAAAATATAATTTGCCCAGATTAGCTGAAGAGGAAGAAAATTATATAAATAATCCCAGCTCAGAAAAAGAACTCTAACAAACCATCAGTGAATTTCCTAGGAAAAATCCCCAGGGCCAGATGGATTTACTAGCAAATTCTATTAAATATTTAAAGAACAATTTTTCCCAACACCATAACTATTTGGGAAAATTGGTGAAGAAACAGTCCTGACAAATTCTTTTTATTGTACCTCATACAAATATGGTACTGATATATACAAATAAGGCACTGATACCTAAATTGGGAAGAGAGAAAATGAAAAAAATAAAATTATAGACCAAACTTTCTCAGGAATATAGATGCAAAAATTTTAAATAAAATATGAGCAAAAAGACTACAGCAACTGATTACAAGAAGAATACACTTAGTTCATGTAGGATTTATTCCAGAAATGCAAGGATGGATCAATATTAGGAAAATCATCAGTATAATTCATCATATCAACAATAAAACTAGCAGAAACCATATGATAATCTCAATAGATGCAGAAAAGTGTTTTGGACAAAATACAACATCCATTCCTATTAAAGACATTAGAAATTATAGGGATAAATGGAGTTTTCCTTTAAATAATGGGTAGCATCTATTTAAAGCTGCCAGCAAGTATTATATATAATGGGAATAAGCTAGAAGCATTACTATTAAGATCAGGGGTGAAACAAGGATGTCCCCTATCACCCCTCTTATTCAGTTTGGTACTAGTAATGACAGCAGTACCAATAAGAAAAGAATAAGAAAATGAAGGAATCAAATTAAGCAAAGAAGAGACTAAGCTATCACTCTTTGCAGATGATATGATGATATACTTACAACATCCTAGAGAATCAAGTAAAAATATATATTTGAGACAATAAATAAATTAGACAAAGTTTCAGGACATAAAATAAACCCACATAAATCCTCAGTATTCCTGTATATTTCTAACAAAATTGAACAGCAAGAGTTAGAAAGAGAAATTCCATTTAAAGTTACTGAGGACATTATAATATATTTGGTAATCTACCTGCCAAAAGAAACCCAGGATCTATATAAACACAAATGCAAAACAGTTTTCATACAAATAAAGTCAGATCTAATTAAGTGGAAAAAAATAAATTGCTCATGTCTGGGTCAAGCTAATATAATAAAAATGACAATTTCACCTAAATTAAATTACAGTTTTAGTGCCATACCAATCAATCTATCAAAAAAATTACTTAATAGAGCAAGAAAAAATAGTAACAAAACTCATTTGGAAGGACAAAAGGTCGGGAATATCAAGGGAATTAATGAAAAGAAATGCTAGGGAAGGTGGCCTAGCCATATCAGATTTTAATTTGTATTATAAAGCAGCAGTCATCAAAACTGCTTGGTACTGACAGAGGAATAGAGTAGTGAATCAACAGAATAGTTTGGCTACATGAGACTCAGCAGTCAATGACTATTAATCTACTGTTTGATAAACCCATAGGCCCAAGTTTTGAGGATGAGAACTCACTATTTGACAAAAACTGCTGGGAAAACTGGAATGTGGTATGGAAGAAATGGGACATAGTCCATTATCTAACATTATATACCAAAATCAAGTCTAAATGGGTCCACACTGAAGGTATAAAGGATAATACTACAAGCATTCTGTAAAATCAAGGAATAGTTTTCCTGTCAGATTTACAGAGAAAGAAGGATTTTGTGACCAAAAAAGAGATAGAGAGCATTTAAAATGCAAAATGGATCATCTTGATTACATTAAATTGAAAAGATTCTGTACAAACAAAGGCAAAGTAACCAAGATTAAGAGGGAAGTGGGAAATTGGGAAAGAATTTTTACAGTGTCTCTGATAAAGGCCTCATTTATAAAATACTCAGAGAATCTAGTCAAATCTATAAGAATACAGGTCATTTCCCAATTGATGAGTGGTCAAAGGATATGATCAGGCAATTTTCAGAGGGAGAAATTAAAGATATCTATAAGCATGTGAAAAAATGCTCTAAATCACTATTGATTTGAGAAATGCAAATCAAAACAACTCTGAGGTACCACATCTCACCAGTCATATTGGCTAAGATGACAAAACAGGAAAATGACAAATGCTGGAGAGGATGTGGAAAAATTGGAACACTAATGCATTTTTGGTGCAGTTGTGAACTGATTCAACCACTCTGGAGAGGATTCTAGAACTATCCCCAAGGGGCTATAAATAATTTCATACCCTTTGACCCAGTAATACTACTTCTAAGGTTGTATCCCAAAGAGATCATAGAAGTTGGAGGAAGACCCATATGTACAAAAATATTTATTTCAGCTCTTTTTGTGATAGCAAAGAATTGGAAATTAAGGGGATGCCTATTAAGTGGGGAATGGCTAAACATTTTGTGGTATATGAATGTAACGGAATACTATTGTGCTATAAGAAATGAGAAGCAGATGGACTTCGTATTTAGGTAAAGAGATTTATACAAACTGATGTTGAATGAGAAGAGCAGAACCAGGAGAAATTTGTACACAATTACAGACAAAATGCACGTGTGATGACCAACTTTGATAGACTGGAATCTTCTCAGCAATGGAAGGTTGTAAGACCACTCCAAAAGACTCATAATGGAAGGAGATGTCTACATTCAGAGCAATAATTAAAAAGAACAGAGTTTGAATATAGACTGAAGTAAACTATCTGCTCTTTTTATTGTTTGGTTTTGTTTCCTCTTTCCCATTGTTCATTTTATCCTACTTTACAATGTGACAAATGTCTAATTTGAAAGTATTTGTGGATTCTATACTTGCTTGCATGCCACCATGGGGAGGGGGAGGAAGGGAAGGAGAAAATTTTTTAAACTCAAAGGATTGTGAAACTCAATCTTGTAAACTAAAAGTTAAAAAAAAACTAATTAATAAAGATAAAAAAAAAACCAAGCATCTTTCACTACTCCACCATTACAGTGGACTTCTAAATGAAATAAAATATCTTATACTAGAAGTATATCTAATAGGAATATTTTCCCCTGTGGCAAACTGGTGGGATAAATAACCTCTGGAAGAGATTATTCTCCAGTTCCTTGTGGGAAACCCCTTTTGTTTAAACTTTGGCCCTATTATAGCTAAAATGGAAAACATCGTCCTCAATAGAATAGTTCCTTTGATCTTACTGGAGGATCAAAAGTAGTTGTTGTGGCACATCTTTAAAGTGCAGCACCAATATACCTTATCACATACGAAGTTTTGTGTAACAGTGACTGTATAGAGGTTTCCAAATTCCCTAAGTTGAAGGGGTGTCATCTCCAGAGTCATTTTATGAAAATGAATTCCTTACATTGAAAATTTCATTGAAAGAATCAATTTTAGGAATGGCCATGAAACAGAGAAAGCAAATATGACTTTATTTCTGGAAATGGAAAAACAAAACAAGACATCTTAAGGTTGATATTCCTGATTGTATCACCATCAGCTTTCACTGTACCTTTGCATTTGGCAAGGAGATACAACTCATCAACAGTTCCTCATTTTTCCAGATTGAAGAACAGTCTTTAGTCACACTATAAAGTTTAAATGGAAGATTTAGCCTTTCTCATTCTTCCTTGGGAGGTGAGAGGCATTTGGGTTGAGAAGCAGAATGATTAACTAAACCTACTCAGGATGGCTTTAAAAATTGTTATATTTTTTTCACATCTATTACAAAACCTGCTTTATATCATTTTTCAGCAATTACCATGCTTTTTTTCCTCTAAAGTAAATAAAGTATACATATATGAAGAAACTATATTATGACGAAGAAAAGTAAGATTGTGTCTGGATAATACAGAACATAGATTTGAAAAGAGCAAAGAATCTAGCCAATTTGAGGGTGGAGTAAGAGCAACATGGAAATAATTTCATTGCCTTTGTCATTTTTATCCCACTTGTTTTTCTTAACATTATTTTCTTAAATATTAAATATCATTTTCCAGACAAAAACTATAATACAAAAAGTTTTTCTGCAAAGTGAAAAATCTCATTACTTACTTCTGTTTCCAAATATGTGTATTTTGTTTTACAACTTTATCTTCACCGCAGAAAGCTGAATCTTTCTGGAAAATGTGTCATTCATTGTCATAATTTCCTTTGCTAGCCACTTGTTCTATCATGACCCACGACCCTTTGGGCCAGGAGGAGAAATTGACATACTCCTAGTTCTTCATTGCCAGCAGTCATTCCCTCTGCTGCTACATTTAAGAAACTACTACTCCTTTAGGGTTTACTTGATCTGTCTATATGAATGAATTCACTCTAAGGAGATTCAGGGTCTAGATGTTACTCAGATTATATGTTCTCCGACTACAATAGTGCCTTTTAAATTTTACTAAGAACAACAAAGGATTTAAGAAAGTCAGTAATTAAGGATACACAAGGAAAAGTTAGACTCCCAGGAAGATACAGCCAGCTGTAGCTCCCCTTATCTCTACCCTTCACAAATATTCATTCTAGACCTGAATAAATTCAGCCCACACCAATGTTAAACTTCTCACCAAACCAGAAGAAAAGTGGCCACTCCTCAGAGGCTGTCTTTATTTTTCCCAAATTCTTCATGTTACTTCAAGTATAATTTAAATTATTTATCTATTATCAAAACATCATGTATGTGAATTGGGGAATGTATATTCCACCCATCCTTTATTTTATGAGAGGTAGTATAGCATAATGAAGAAGAACTGACTTCAAAGCCACAAAAATCTGGTTTTAAGCTCTTACTCTGATACATACCGGTTATATCATCTGGGGTAGGTTACTTAACACCTTAATGTCTAGGCAACTCTCTGAGATGATAATTTACAGAAAAGGTCCATTGACCTGGTATGGGTATTATTTTCACCCAGAAATTCTCTATTCAGATTTCTATCCTTTATTCTTCTATTTTATAACTACAGGTTTTTTTACTTGTACTTTTTTCTTCTTTTGACTTTCCCTGCTTCAACTTAGTTGAATTTTGACAATGACCAGAGGTCATGGGATACTTCCATTGGAAAACCCTGACCTCCAATGCAAATTGACATCCTAAACTCACAGGAAAATATTTCTATTCTTCCTAATCCATTCACAGCTTGTCACATTTCAAAGTGCCATAGGACTCAAAAAATATTTCTGCTAAATGAAATTGTACTTTGAAATTCCTTCTCTGAATATATTCCATTATCCTTCCATTCATCTTCCTCTTCATTCCTCCTAAACCTATTCTTGCTTCTTACCATGTCCTCTATTCTCACCAATCCTGTTTCATTCCATTTTAACACAATTCATCAGCACTATTGAAAACTCAATTTACTTTCCTAAATTTCTTGACCCTATATTTGATCAGTTTATCACAACATCTCCTTCCATCTTTGAACCCCTTGAATATGTTGTCCTAGTTTTTTTATTTTTGTTTTTTGCTCTGCCAAATGTAATCATTGGTTCATCAACCTATGCTATTTGCTTTTTCTACTTTTAATGGATGATAGGAAACTATGCCCACTAGGTTTCCTAAAGATTAATATTGTCGATCTGTAATTGTATCTTCAAAGCTACATAGAAATCATTGCATTCTTTCTTTTTTGAACCTCTAATTCTCTCCCACCATGGTTAACCCATACTTTTTCCTATCTCTGCAGTTCCCCAGTACCATCCTTGCTCTTTTATTCTTTCAACTATTTTACCTTACTATTTCTTTTTCATTCTCTGAGTAAGAAGTAAAAGTCTTCTTTTCTAGGACAATACTTTTGTGTGTGCCCTTCTTCTTACTAGGAGCTTCTCCATCAGGTGTTCCTTGGCTCTTTGTCATCTTCACCTATTTCCTTCTTACTTCTTCACAAATGTCTAAAAACTCACTCAACTCTAACCTATGCAAATTAGCAAACAAAAATAGTTTGTTTTCTCTGTAAATCACATAAGCCATTACCCCTTAACTCTTCTCCATTTCACAAACAAGTAGGGAGAATACTTTATTCTTTCTGGTTTCACTTTTGACCAGTCACCTACATCCCAAACCTTGCAATTTGACTTTTGAGCTCCAAAATTTTATTTAAATATTCTTCCAAAAATGTTCCAGTCTCTTATTCATCATTATTTTCATTACATGTTTCTTTTCCTACAACCAGCTTAATCTTGAGGTAGCTTCTGTTAAGTTGGACCACCTTTTTCTCATGAATAATTTACCCTTTCTGAAACATCTATGAAAAATTCTCTCCAGATTTTTCTCTATTTTGTTGATATAATTGGTGCTTTTTTATCCTATGTGCTAAAAGCATGTATACTTTTGCCCCTCGGGTGCTATGATTGTCTTTTCTATATATTAGTGCTCTCTGTCTTGGTCTCTGTCTATGTCTATGTCTTTCTCTGTCTGTCTGTCTCTCATTCTCTCTCACACATTTTCTCTCTCTCTCTCTCTCTCTCTCTCTCTCTCTCTCTCTCTCTCTCTTTCTCTCTCTCTCTCTCAATATTTTTTTTCCTCATGGGTTCATTTATAATTTCTTGACAGATGACTCCCAGAGATTTCTCTATAGCCCTAACATCTCTCCTAAACTCTAGTACATCTCCAGCTATCCTCACACTACTGCTGTCTTAGTTCAGGCCATAATTACTGCTTGCTTCAAATGATATTCAAGTTTCATAATTCCCCATAGTTTTTTTTTTTCTTCTCCAATTCATCCTATATATTTATCCCTTATATCACTGCTCAAAATCCCCTACTATGTCCTTATTGTACGTAGGTTGAAATACATAATGGTACTCAAAACTTTCCTTGATCTGGCTCCAGTATACCCTTTTGGGCTTTTTTTCACATTTCTTTTTTGAGTAGGGGGGAAGGAAGAGCAATCAGGTTAAGTGACTTGCCCAAGGTCACTCAGCTAGTTAAGTGACAAGTGTCTGAGGCTGAATTTGAAAACAGGTCCTCCTGACTCTGGTGCTGGTGCTCTATTAATTGTACTGCCTAGTTGAGCTTTTTCACATTTCTACTAGATATATCTCAAATTCAGTGTTGTCTCTACCAGTCCTGTGGATTTGTAGAGTCATCTCCAAAGATAAATTAATTCCATCCTTACATCTTCTGAAATAAGAGAGCTCATTTGCTTCCTTTACTTTACCAACTTGGTTTTGTCCCTAAGAGTCCATAATACAGTATTTCTAATAAAAAAAATCTGAATTTGCTGAGATCCTTTTCAGTGCTTTGACACTTAGTTTGGATGCCCAAATTGCCTACTCTTCACCTTCTAAATTCCATATGTTATAACTTAGATTGTTTTTTTTTTATTTCGATTTTCAGTGTCCATAAAAGTTCTTTATACAGTGGATGTGCAGTGTATGTTTGTTTATTTGAATTGAACAGGTATTCTTTGTCACCATAAAGAAGCAGTAAAGAGTGGGGGGGAAAGAGGTTTTCATTCTGAGTTATATCATATATTTTAGAAATATTTACCTTATATGAATAATGTTAGAGACTATGCCTCTGTAGAAATAATATCATAGAATAGAACCAATAAATTTGGGTGGTCTGGTAAAAGCAAAACAAACAAAAAAGAAGGAATATAGCTTGCTTCCATAGGAGTAATATTTGGCAAGATGATAGAATATTCATTTTTTTTCTGACTTGCTTATAAAAGATGTTGATTGGATTTTATAGTTTTGTGTTTTATTTAATTCATCATTTAATACATTATGATAGACATTTATGCTAAACATACCTATCAAAAAAAACTTTTTTCAGAACAGAGGTGGCAACATGTTCACAACCTGAATACTAAATACATAATTCAATTCATAAAATCATTTTATATTGAAACTACTCTGAGAGACATGTATCAGAAACCTCTGCATTTAGACACCAAAGTTTGCATCCTGTCTCTCAAGCATACTGCTTATGTGACTTTGAAAAATTTGCATAGTTTCTTATGACCTTCCTTGGCTACTGAGCAAAATTGAATATGAATCTATGGGGAAAGATGACCATATGACCATATATCTATGGTCATACAGGGACTAAGAAGTAGAGTTAGGAAGCAAATTCAGAATGCTTTTTTATGAGAAATACTGTATTATGGACTCTTAGGGGCAAAACCAATGTGGTAAAGTAAGGGAAGCAACTGAGCTCTCTTAAAATTACCCTTCAAACAAATTTAAAATAGCAACACAAACCCAATTCTGGAAAGACAGAGCTAATAAAAGGTTGGAATGAAACATTTTTTCCAGCACCAACAAAACTAAGGATGTCTGAAGGAGAAGTTGATAACATTGAGATGAGGTGATAGCCTATAGCTCATGTGACTGAAACATTAACTATGGACCTATCAGGTGGCCACAGCAGAAAGAGAAGTTTTGGGGGCTCTCAAATCAGAAACATTAAGTGGATAAGACAAGTGGTCAGAGAGAAATTATAAGGAACCTCTGTTCTAGAACTGGGCACAAGACAGTTTGGCAGTCTCCTTAACTATATCTACTTCCTGGTCACATGGTCTACAGGTCAGCAAGGAGTACTTGCTCTCCCAAAGAAAGGGAAACTCTTAAGAGGCAATATTGATTATGGTCACAAGGGAGCAGGGGGACTGAGAAACATTATTGCATGGGTTTCTAGGGAGTAGGACCTACACCTCTCCACAGATCATATCACCTTGGAAACACCAAAAATTTCCAAAAAATAAAACCCCACAGAATTAACACTGAAAACAGCAGTGGAAAAAAAAAATGAAATGCCCAACTCTTGATTGAAAAGAAAACAACTTTACTACAAAGTTCCAGGTCAAGAAAAGATTGGCAAAAAAAAAAAAAAAAAAAAGCAAAATTAAGAACCCAATCATAAAATACCTAAAATGTTTACAGGGAAGATTAAGAGTCACATTCAAAAGAAAACTATGACGGCAAAAAAGCTACAATAAAATTCTCTAAGGTAAAAAATAAAGTGAATTAGACACAAGCCCAAAAATAATTCTTGGAAAACCAGTAACAAATTACTTTAAAATCAAATAAGAATGGTAGAGGGAAAATTGAGAGAAGAAATAAAAGCAATGCAAGATTATTATGAAAAAGAGAATTAACAAACTGAAAAAGAGACACAGAATTTTTTAAAGAAATTAAGAACTCAAAAACAAAATTAGTTAAATAGAAAAAAGGGGGGGAGTTCATGAAAAAAAATATTTCATTGATATTGGAATTGGGCAAGTGCAAGCCTATGATTCTGTGAAATATTAAGAAAAAGCAGAACAAATTCAAAAAATTAAAAAAAGAAGATATGAAATAGACAAAGTAATAGATGAAATTTCATATCTAAATGAGTGTATCAATAAAATAAGGAGCAGATCAATAAATTAGGCATAGAACTAGAACAAACTGGACAAGGACAAATTTAGAATCCCCAATTAAATATCAATATGGAAATCCTGAAAATCAAAGGAAAAATGAAAAAAAAAAGCTAAAAAAAAAAACAAAAAAAAATTGAAAAATTAAATAAAACTGAGGACTAGATTTGAGAA
>JAQQSV010014454.1:0-12287 GCA_028646515.1 Pseudochirops corinnae
TAATAATAATAATAATAATAATAATAATAATAATAATAATAGTATATATGTATATATATATACATATATATATTTTTAACATTTGACTATAGAGCTTTAAATTCTAGATTCTTTCTCTTCCTCCCTCGTCACCCACCCCCACTGGAAGGACAAGCAATCAAAAACAGGCTGTACATGTGTAATTACGCAGAACCTCTCCACAGTGGGCGACTGTTTACATGTCCCTCCTTCCTATCCCGCTCCCCCCGCCCTGTTCCACTCTCTACCCTGTCCCTGTCCCTGTCCCCCTACAGAAGTGTGCACTTCCATCAACCCTTCCCCCCTCCTGCCCTCCCCTCTATCATCCCACCTCTCATCCCCACTCCCCCTACTCTCCTGTGTGGCAAGATACCCAGTTTAGAGTTTATGTCATTCCTTCCCTAAGCCAAGTTCAGTGAGAGCAAGGTTGCCAGTGCCATGCTTCTACACAGGCTGTGCCTCATTTCTAGAATGCACTTCTTCCTCGCATCTCCTTCTTAGAATCCCTAGTTTACTTCAAAGCTTCCCCTAAGGACACCTCTTATATGAGACTTTTGCTCATCCTCCAACTATCAGTGACTGCCCCCCAAATTATCTTGTATTTATTTTGTCCATATATGTGTACATGTTGCACCCCTATAATATGTAAGCCTCTTGAAGACTGAGATGAACTCATTTTTGTTTTAGGACCCCCAGCTGATTAATTTCATGAAGAATTCTGAGACTCTCCAAGCCAATAATCACCTCTCCCTCATTGGAATTCCTAGCGCATTTCAGTCTGTATTATAAAAAAAATCTAGTATTCATTTTTGCTCTCTTATTTTTTCATCATGTAGATTTCTCCCTGTTTCCTGAAATATTCAAGACTCTAGGCTTGCCTCTTATAGTGATCTTTTTTTTATTTCTTAACAATAGCTTCAACAATCATATGTACAGGTTAATTACTTATTACAAATGTCTTGACCTGACTAAAATAACATAAAGACCAGACCTGGAAGTAAAACTTAGAATGAACTTTGGATTTTAATGATTTTTCATTTTTTATTGCAATGTCCTTAATTTTTACTAACAAATGAAAAGCTCAAAGGGGGTGGGGGGAAAGCTCCTGGAGGATGGAATGACTCTGTTGGTTTTTTTTTTTATTTTTTTTTAAAAATCTGGCCAGATTTCACAAAATAATACCTTGGGTTTTTTTCCCCCTTCATATGGAGATTCTTGAATTGGATTTCAACCAGGTTGAAAAAAAATAAAATAAAATAAAAGCTTTCGGTTGAAACGAACCTCTGAAAAGTAGAAAATCATTCAGTTTAGGCTGTCAACTTAGAAATTCCTTCCTTCATTAAACAAGTCTTTATTGAATAGATGGTATGTGCCTACTATTCTTGTAAGCTAGGGGTTCTTAACCTGGGATCGCTGGAAAGATTTCAGGGGCTCAATGAACTTGAATTGAAAAAATATAAATTGCGTGTTTTTTTCCACTAACCTCTAACTAAAACTTAGCATTTATTTAATCTCTCTGTCTCTCTCTCTCTCTCTCTCTCTCTCTCTCTCTCTCTCTCTCTCTTTCTCTCTCTCTCTCTCTCTCTCTCTCTCTCTCTCTCTCTCCACCCATCCATCCATCCACCATGATTCTGAGAAGAGGTTAAGAGGTTCAGGGACATCACCAGATTGCCAAAAAGATCCACAATACAACAAAAGATGAGAACCCCTGGCCCAAATTCTGTGGAAGCTCCAAAGAAGTGTCACCCATGGCTCCTGTCCTCCAGGACCATGGGTTATACTTGTAAATCAGCTTGTACTTTTGACTTCAAGATAGGTAGGTCTTACTTAGTGTGGATAATAAATTCTCTGAAGTGGTAGCATTATCTGAATTCACACTGAATATTTCCACTGAACTAGAACCAAAGACCATAGTTTATGTAATTATTACTTTAAATAAGGTAAATTCAAATACACACGACCACTTCTGGTTATTCATAATTCACGCCCAGTTGGGACCCAGTTGTACTACAAGGTTCCTGCAATGTTCTCAGTACAGGTCTGCCTTCTACAAATATGGCTCATAACCCTCTACATTTACAGTGGTTCTCAATTATGGCTTATGTTCAATTTGTAACAATAAAAATACATCCTGCATATCAGATATTTACATTATGATTCATAAGAGTAGCAAAATTGCAGTTATGAAGTAGCAACGAAAATAATTTTATGGTTGGGGGTCACCACAACATGAGGAACTGTATTAAAGGGTTGCAGCACTAGGAAGGTTGAGAACCACTGGTCTACAACTTAATAGGTGATTGCTGAGAGTTGCAATGGTTAAAAAGTTCATCACCCTATGGTCAACCTAGAGATGAGCTTCTCTGAACTTAACTAAAACTGGTCCTTGGACATTACTCAGCCTGTACTGCAACTCCTTTTAGTTTGCTAGAAACTCCCCAAACTGGTGCTCTACTGGCATAGCCCTTAAGAAAAGGGCCACTCATCCACCATAATGAATCAATAGAAGACTAGCCAGGTTCTTAACTAGGCATCCATGAAATTGTTTTAAAAAATTTACAACTATTGCGATATAAGTTTCTTTTGTAATCATTTATAATTTTATTTTATGCATTTAAAAAGTTGTTCTGAAGAGTACGTAAATTTCACCAAATTGTTGAAGATCCCATTACACACACACATACATACACACACATTATGAAGAAAATTTGCTTATTGGAGGGTTTGTGTACACATAAAACACATCCATATATGTGAAGTTGAATTTATATGCTATCCATCTGTTATGTTTCTCTCTCCCTCTGGTAACCAGCCTACCTAATTTTCCAATCATATTTACTTATGATACTTCAAAGTTTTTACGTAAGTATAGGTTATCACTAAAAACATGCTATAGCTTACTTGGATTCACCCTATTTTTTTTTTTTATTGCTTCTTGGGTCACCTATAACTTTGTTTCCTTGGAAATTATGGTGTTCCAAAATTTACAGTATACAGTATCAGTAGAAGAACATTTGTGTTGGAAAAAAAAATGAAACTATACACCAGGATGTAGCTTACTATTGTTAATATTGCCATGTAATTTTCCAAATACAACCTAATTTATTCTCATCTTATTCAAATCTATCTGTAGTGTTGATCCAAATTAGAAATTGATGATAAATGTCTTGTTAAAGTGATAGACATGGATATTTACTTCAGGAGGAATACTACTCTACTTGGGTTGCTAAGATATTGCACTCAGACATACATAGACAATTAAGTTAAAAAAATATTTAATATTTATCTTTATTCTAAGACTGGCTGATGCTTTTATGAGTCAGAGGAACAAGGCACTGGGAGTCAGTGGCATAATTTTCCATCTGGGCTTTAAGATGCCATTTTCTTATGATATGTCCTTAACTTTTACACTTCACCTACCAACAGACAGTATCTTGCCACATAGTTGCATGGATGACCCACCTAGCCTTTAATAGCTGGGGTTCCTACAATAAGCTAAAGCACTTTTGAGTAGTATGGCAAGGTGTTTAGGGCAGAAATGTTTTCAGGATGATTGACAGATTGTGGGATTTGGATACTCTTGTGCTAATGGCTGTGCAGCTAGAGTTGATGGATTAGTTATGGATTCTGCAACTTGCAAGAAAGAAATAGTTGATTTCCCCCAGAGAGATTTGAGGATAAAGGAGCATGGGTGGGGGGAGTAGCTAGTACAGACCTCTGACAAAGTCCTCCACTGTTCTTAGGCTTAACACAATAATGGGGTCCACAGATCTGTCTATGATAGATTTCATAGTGGCCATGAACTTGAATATATAACTAAATTCTTCTCTTTTCTCACCCTTCCCTTCTTTTCCCTTCCTACCTCCCAAGCGAACCAATCCTTGTAACAAACAATAATAATAAAGGTGTGTGTGGAGAAAGCAAGGTTGTCCATCAGAATTGCGCAGCACCTCAAGAGTCTGATGCACATACAATATTCTACATCCACAATCCCCCACTTCTTAAAAAAATGGTGGGAGTTATTTGCTTCCAAATTTTCTTCAGGGACAATCTTGGTTTTGATAGTTGCATTAAGTTCAGTTGCATTGAATTTCTTTCTTGCACTTTCCATGTCTAGTTTCAGTCATGACACATATTGTTTTTCTGCCTCTGCTCACTCTTGCAGGTGATTTTTTTTTTACAACAAATAAAACCTTCCTATTTACACAGTTGGTTGAAAAGAGCACAAAATATAATAGCCTATGATTTTAATTGCTTATTAATTGTTGTTTTTAAAAGCATTTGACTCAGCAGAGCCGAAGGTAGCCATAAGGCTCTCCTCCAACAAGGTGTCTTTGGAGCACAGATATAGATGATACATGCCACAAATACTATAGAATTTATAGAGTTAGACAGTATAGATTTTTAATATGATTTGCAGCACAAAGCAGTCAATTGTTATTGATTGAAATGCATAGACTAAGTGTGTACTCAACACATGGTGAGATCTAGGTAATTGTTACTGGTACTGATAATAAAACAAGATTTTTCAACTGGAAATCAGCCAGTTGAGTGGAAAGAATCTGGGTTCAAATCTTATCTCTAATGCTTACTATCTCTGTGTCTTTGGACAAGCCATTCAAACTATTAGTCTCTCTCAATATTATTAGTTAATTATTAACCATTATTGATTATTAATTCTATATTATTAGCTATTCACTAATACACCATTAGTCTTCATTAAAACAACAGAAATTAGACTAGATTGGACCGAAGTTATTTTCAGTTATGGTCTTATCATTTGTTTTTATCACATGATTCACTATTTCAACCCATCAATAAACATTTATTAAGTTATTTCTATGGGTCAGGCATAGTACTAAGCTTTGGGGATTAAAAAAAAGAGTCAAAAAACAGTCCCTGCCCTCAAGGAGCTTATTCTGCTGTTAATATGAAATATATTAGCAACATGGTATTAGAAGTACTGGAATGAGCCATAATAAACATGAAAGGATAATGATTTCATTGATCTAAACTTCCAGGTAATAAAACTCTCCTTCCCAACATAGCTCAGCATCTTCTCTAAAACTTATAGTCTTAGAGAGTTGCTGAGGGAAGAGATGTCAGATCTGAGTAGAAATGGGGGCCATTAATCTGTACATAGGGGCATCTAGGTGGCACAGTGGGTAAAGTGCCAGACCTGGAGTCAGAAAGAGTCATCTTCTTGAGTTAAAATCTGACCTCAGACCCTTACTAGCTGTATGACCTTGGGCAAGTCAATTAACTCTGTTTGCCTCAGTTTCCTCATCTGTAAAAAGAAATGGAGAAGGAAAAGGCCAACCACTTCAGTATCTTTGCCAAGAAAACCCCAAATGGGATCATGAAGAGCTGGGCATGACCAAAAAATCACTGAATAACAACAATCTGTGCCTAAGGATCCCAGTGGACCACACATTGACTTAGTTTTAAAATGTAATGTTTTATTATTTTGCGAAATATTTCTGACTGACACTTTAATCTGGTTAGAGTCACATTTGGGAGTGTTGTGTGACTGCATGTATAGTTGACATCTCTGGCTTAAACTATTGAGGGGATGACATCCTGGGTCACACAACTAGTATGTGTCAAAGGCTGGATTTGAATCTAGGTTTTCCCAGCTTTGAGCCTCTTTGGCAATCATAAAATAGATGGAGGATGTTGGTAAACTGCTATAAACAGTCAAATCCAGTGACTAATTGCCAGAGTCTAGTCATCTAGAGATGGGGTATGTGTGTATTGCAAAATAGTTAATATAAGTTCTGTAATGCATCAAAGAGAATGTAGTTAAACTATTAGATGGAGCATAAGCCTGGAAAATGAGACCATATGCATATTTTCAGTAGAGGAGAATGTTTCCTTGCATGAACTTACATGAAGGGAGTTTTACTTAAAAAAAAAAAAATCACTGGCTACTAGAGGAGAAATGATATCAGATGGTGAAGTTCAAGCATCATCTGAGTGAGGATGCTAAATTTACCCAGCTCCCAGGGCTACATGAGGGGAACTCTAACCCAGAACCAGGGTGCTTACTGGATTTGGGGTCAGAGGATTTGTGTTCAAAGCTTACCTCTGTACACTTCCTGTGTGAAGTCTGTGGACCTCAGTATCCTTATTTGTAAAATGAGCAGTTTGAGCTAGATCAAGGGTGGGGAACTTGAGACTTCAAGGCCACATGTGGCCTTCACAATATGAACATTGTGTTTAGTCTTTTGATTGAGTTCGAGTTTTACAGAAAAAATCCTTGTATTAAGGGGTTTGTTCTGTGAATTTTGGATTCAGTCAAAGGGCTGCACTTGAGGACCTAGAGGTCCACTTGTGGCCTTGAGACCATAGGCTTCCCATCCCTAAGATCCTGCAGGTCCTTTAGCTCTAAATCTATCATCCATTATGCTAAATAAATTAAGTATGACTAATAGGTCACGATCAGATTTTAATGAGTTTGTATAATTCAAACATGACTGGAAAGATAAATATAGGATCAGATTAAGAGCTGGAAGGGACCATATATAAAATGGAACCCATTCACTCCACAGTTGAGGAAACCAAGGCGTGGGTCAAGTGACTTGTCTAAGGTCAAATATGTAGTAAAGGTCAGAGACAAGATTTGAACCCATGCCCTCTGACTCTAGAATCCAGTGCTCTTTTCATATAACAAGAATTCTGACAGTTTATGTTAGAATACCCTTCCAATGAAAGGTTTTAAGTCTCATAAAGCTCACTGAGTCATGATGGCGGCAGAATGGCTGATAAAGACAGACCTTAGAATTAGAGAATAGATTTAGAGCTAGTCAGGACCTTAAGGGTCATCTAGCCTAACTCCCTCACCCCTTTTATTTTTTCCACAGATGAGAATACTGAGGTCCTGCAAGATCACGGAACAGGCAGGTTTTTTCATATAACTCTACAACTGAGGAAATGCCTTCTTAAAAAAAGCTAAGAATAATAATTGTCATTTATATAGGGCTTTAAACTTTGCAAAGTGCTTTACATGTTAACTCATTTAATCTTCACAACACCCCTTTAAGGTGCTATTATAATCCCCATTTTCCAGATGAGGGAATTGAGAGGAGGGAGAAAACAAAATTCTTGTCCTGGATCACACAGGTAGTGAGGATGAGAGTCAGGATTCAGATTGAATCTCCAGAGTGATTGTTATGTGGGAGCACACCCGGGGGTTGGTGAGCTATAGGGTTAGGAGGAGAGCCACCCACTCTTTAGGCATCCTGTAGACTTCCAAGTTGTAGCTGCTCCTTTGGGTACTCAACCTGCTACTGTCAGTGTTGAGTTAAGGGAGCGGGTACTACATGTAGTTGATATGGTCTACAGATACATGTATCAGGATTCAGTTGTTTCACTTGTGTCTGAAGCTGTGACCTTATGTATCACCAAGCACCTTAGCCACAATTCTGCATATGCTAGGGTGCTTGCTGATATACCTTATTCACTGTTTTCTTGGCAAAGATACAGGAGTGGTTTTTTATTTCCTTCTGCAATTCATTTTACAGATAAGGAAACTGAGGTAAATAGGGTTAAGTGACTTGTCCAGGATCACACAGCTACTAAGTATCTGAGGACAAATTTGAACTCAGGTCTTCCTCACTCAAGGTGTGGTGCTTTATTCACTGTGCCACCTAGTTTCCCCTATGTTTGTGTGTGCATGTATGTACATATATGTATATACATGTGATCATACATATAGACATATATATTACCTATCTTTATTATATATCTTTATTATTTCATTGGTGGAGGGATGCTCTTGCAATCAAACTCCATTTACTAATGCTTTCTGGCAAATTCTCTGAATCTTATAGACTTGCCTGTGTTTTTTGTTTTTTGTTTTGTTTTTTTTTTTAGAGGGGGGAAGGCAAGGCAATTGGGGTTAAATGACTTGCCCAAAGTCACTTAATTCCCCCCCCCCCCCAAAAAAAAAAACAATAAAAATCTTCACCATAATTCAGGAATTAGGCAATATTTTTATCCCAAAGATGTCTAGGAACATCTCAAAGAAAGGCATTTTATAAATATAAAATGTGTTGTCATTTGGATTTAATAGGTTTTATAGACTCTTTGGTTTTCAGGCTACTACTGGATGCTCTGTACCCAATGAGAGGCAGTGTGATTTGGTGGACAGAAAGCTCAGTGTCAAAGTGACGTGAGTTCAAGGCCTACCTTGGACACATACCAGCTGTATAAGCCTGAGCAAAGCATTTAATGCCTCAGCACTCCAGGCAGATCTCTAGGGTTTGCGGTTACGGCATCTGCATTGCGAGAAGAAGCTTTCTCAACTGGAATTTCCCATATTGATGAAATCACAGTTCTGAGCAAACAAATAAAAAATAAAAGAATAAACTCATATGAATTGTGGTACAGAAATTGGGCTTCTCTACCGAGACAGTTGAAACATTTTTTTTTTAATAACACACCCAACAACTACAGGTTAAGCCTTCTTGGCACACTGTGAGTTCATGTGAGGACATGCATACCTTTACCAGCCCTCAGCCTGTTATATCACTTTGCAAGCCTTATATTGTTTTGGGATTGATGCCTGTGTATGCTGTGGAAGGGGATATTTTTCAGGTGAGTCTTGGCCCAGCCAGTCACTGACATCCCTTCTAACTCTTGAAATCTGTTGTCCCTTCTTCCAGTTCTTGTTCTCTCCCCATCATAGGATGATATGATTTGGGAGTTCAAAGTGTAGGAGATGCTGAATAATGGTCCTGGGTTCAAATAATCTTTTTGGTTCATTTTTCACCCCCCACTTATAGGAACTGTTTAAAAAACATTTTTAATGAAACCAAAAAATTTTCCAACTAATATAAAAATCTATTTTTTCTCCCTCCATTCTTCCCAATTAAATAAAAGGAAAACAAAATCCTTATAAAACATATGCATAATCATGCAAAACAAATCCCTGCATTTTTCGAGATGTCATTATCAACAAATCACTTACACCTCAAGTTCTAATCAAAAGCAGATGGATTTAATCAACACGTGTGGTCATAGCAGCCTAGTAGCAGATCTATAGTAAGTAATCTATAATAAGTTTCACTATTCACTCACCCAGGGTGGAGCCTCACTCTTTGCTCCCTTCTCTATGCCTCTGGAGTGACAGGAGAGAAATCAAGAAATTTACTTGCTTAATATAAACCTCCCATCTCCTGTCACTGTAGGCACAGAGGAGGGGAATCACAGTCAGCTACAATACAGCAAGCCTCAGTCACAAGGCAATGGGACAGAACCAAGCTGGGCAATAGGGCTTTTTGATCAGTTGCAACATATCAATCAATGTATCTTAATCACCCTCTATGTGCCAGGCACTGTGTTAAGTATACGTGTGAGCTCCCTGTACTGCACTAGCTGTCATTGCTTTGTTCAACAGGAAAGGAATGTTCTTTTCCCCAGCTACACCTGCCACTTTGCAGGGGTAGGAATCACTGTCTGAGTACATGTCCAGCTTCACAGATAACTCGTTTTGTGATTTGAAGAAATTTGTTTCACATCTCTAAGCCTCAGTTTCCTCATCTGTAAAATGAGAGGAGTTGGACTTGATTGGGGATTCTTAATCTTTATGTCATGGTTCCTTCTAGTTGTCTAGGGAAGCCTATGGATCCTTTCTCAGAATAATGTTTTTAAATGCAAATGATAAAATACATAGAATTACGAAGGAAACCAATGAATATTAAGTTGTAATCTTCCCATCCAAGTTTCTACAGACTCCTTGAAATCTATCCACAAATCTCTTTGGGACATATAGAACCACATTAAGAACCCCCAAGGCCTCTTTCAGTTTTAATCTATAAGGACAGTCTACAAGGTCTACATATTGCTAAATATCTAGATCAGTGGTTCTCAACCTGTGGGTTATGTTCAATTTGTAACAATGAAAATACATCCTGCATATCAGATATTTACATTATGATTCATAACAGTAGCAAAATTACAGTTATGAAGTAGCAACGAAAATAATTTTATGGTTGGGGGTCACCACAACATGAGGAACTGTATTAAAGGGTAACAGTACTAGGAAGATTGAGAACCACTGATCTAGATGAAAATGAAAAATTCGATCTTTAATCAAGTTTTCTGATCTCAGATTTCATGTGAATATTTTATATTACATAGACAGCCCAAGTATAGGAATAGGGGAATAGGAAGCTTTAGTTCATTTGATGTATTTGATTTTTAAGATTATATCATAAAATGTATCTAAATGTTGTATCTCTTTTCAAAATTCCCCTACTAATCTTTGGAGGTTGTATTATTCCATGATTCACAGCCACACAGCTTGAGGCTTACTCAGAGGTCAGTGCAAGAGGACAATTGTAGGTATGTATAGGCTGTAACACATTGTCAGCCAAGAATTTCACTAAGCATGTCATCAGAAAAGAAGGAGGGCCAGTCGTGAGGTGAGAACCATGGACAGCTCCCATGCTTCATTTGTTTTTGTTGTTTAGTCTTTTCAATTGTGTCCCATGTTTCATTGGTGTTCATCTAATGCCATGAAAACTACAGGATGTTCCCAGGCATGTTGGATGAACTGAACTCTCTTCCTCTACCCCCAATCCCATTATGGAAGAATGTAAACAGTTGTCCAGGATGAGGGGAAACAGATAAGTTGCATTCTTCTATTTGGTTAGAGGGACTGCTGACATTGATGATATCACAGATCTCTTAAAGCAGAGATCATTAACCTGGAGTCTTTGAACTTTAAAAAAATATGGATTTTGATAACAGTAATTTAGTATAATTCATTTTCTTCGTAATCATATGTATTTTATCTTATTACATTACTCTGAGAGGAGTTTCATAGACTTCACGAGAATGCTAAAGGGATCCATCATACACATCCACACACATACACACACACACACACACACACACACAAATTAAGAACATTTGTCTAAACCATCAAAATGTGGAAATATTCCGCTAATCTAAAACAATCAGCACTTGTTTTCCTTCCTTTCTAGATAGTTGTGAATAAACAAACCTTTCATATATGTAAAGGTTAAATACAAAATCACTCTTGACTATTTTGTTTCTGTCTGGATTCATTGTACCATAAGTCAGTTAAAAAATATTTATTGAGCACTGACTGTAACATGTATAGAATTGTGTTATTTCTTCTGTATGTATGTATATGGGTATAGTGGTGATGTAAAGAAGTTATTAGTTTATATATTAATTTATAAGAAGCAGTGTTGTACAGTGGATAGAGGGTTCATCTATGAATCAGGCAGTCTGATTCAAGTGCTGTCTTTGACAAATAATAGCTTTGTAGCCATGGACAACTTCTCAGTGTTCCAGGAAAATATTTAAGACCATAAGTTTACCAATGTGCAGGGAGTAGTTTCCATATGAGAAGTTCCCATAACAATGAAATCACATCCTCTTTATTTCCACCTCAAACAAAATGACTTATAATCTATCTCAAGTGAGAGACAGGCACAGGGTGATGAAATAGAGAGGGTCTGGATTTAGAGTCAGAACATCTGGATTCAAAGTCTCCTCTGCAAAAGTCTTGTTATGCAATGGCAAGAGTGTTGTTCTTGAGTTGAAGGAGGTGGGGTCTAGTCCCAGCTCTCCTACTTCCTGTGTGACCTTGGTCAAATCACTTAAATCTCTCTTGGGCCTAAGTTTCTTCATTTATAAATTAAAGGGGTTGGATTAGAGGACTTTGATGACTTTTGAACGTTAAATCTATGATTTACTTTCTACTTCTGTGACCTTAGGTAAGAAACAACATTCCTGAGTCTCATTTCCTCATCTGTAAGAGGATAGTTTTGGATGAGTTGCCCTTCGAGTTGATGAGTTGACCAGTTCTAAATCCATCATTCTATATTTATACATAACACTAATAATACAAAGCAATGTCTACTAAGTAACAAATGAGTGGTGGAGGCAATAAGCTCCATGGGAGTTTAGAGGTGGGTGATATCCCTGGAGTGGTCTAGGAATGATTTGTGGAGGAGACAGGATTGAATTGGACTTGGGAGGATTAGCATAGGTAAAGATGGTAGCAAGGGTATTACAGTTGAGAAGATGTGAATAAAGGTGTGTGTAGTGTGAGGTTGGATTGGTGCACTTCCCTGTGGAACTAGTCATGTACTTGGGTGTAACAGTAAGCACCCTAGCATGCCTAGGGCAGCTACTAGCACAGGTTCTTAGATCTGCTTTTCTAAAGGAAAGCAACTCAAAATGGGTTAACAATCTTACTTTAATCAAACATATCATTTACCTAGTTCAGG
>JAQQSV010014455.1:0-12286 GCA_028646515.1 Pseudochirops corinnae
GACAGAATGGGGTTAATCATCTCCTAGAAGAGGCAAAGGACAATTGTTACAATGGAGGGGAAGACCAGGAAGGCAAAAGGGAAAGAGCCAACCTTACTCTCATTGAACTTGGCTTAGGGAAGGAAAGACATAAACTCTAAACTGTGTATCTTGCCACACAGGAGAGTAGGGGGCATGGGGATGAGAGGTGGTATGATGGAGGGGAGGACGGGATGGGGGAGAGGGCTGACGGAAGTACACACTTCTGTAAAGGGACAGGGATAGGGTAGAGAATACAACAAGGGCAGGGCGGAATAGGAAGGAGGGAAATACAGTCATTCTTTTCTTTCACAATATGTCCATTGTGGTTATGTTCTGTGTAACTACACATATACAGCCTGTATTGAATTGTGCTGTTCTTTCCAGTGGGGGTGGGTGATGAGGGAAGAAGGGAAAGAATCTAAAATTTAAAGTTCCATAATCAAATGTTAAAAATATATATGTATATGTATAATAATAATTATGATTATTAACTACGTCCAACTGGAAATTAAGATACAGAGGTACTGTCTTAGGGAGATCCATCCTGCCCTACTGGAAAGTCAGAGGGACGAGGGGGAGGACATAGGAGAGAGCAGATTGGGGAAGGGGTTATACAGTGGGATGGCTGTTTTGAGGTGTTGGGTAAGGGGAAGATGGGGAGAAAATTTGTAACTGAAAATCTTGCGGAAATGAATGATGTGAACAAGAAAATTAATTAATTTTTTAAAAAAAGAATGAATTTAGGAGGAATGTAGCATAGAAAGTGGTAGAATAAGCCAGTTAGTCAAATCAGCATTTATTAAGTAATTACTGTTTGTTTACCAGGCACTGAGCTAAACCCTGGGAATACAAAGAAAATTTGATAGTGGATTAAGAATGAGGAATTAAGGATGACACTGATTTATCTATGAAGATTGTACTTTATTTGTATTGGGAAATTTGGAAGGGAGGAAGATTTAGACAGAAAGATAATGAATTCAGTTTTGACCATGTTGAGTTTAAGATTCTATAAGATTTCCATTTGGAGATGTGTGATTGGAACTCAGAAAAGAGACTACCATTACAGATCTAGGAATAGCCGGCCTAGGGATGATAATTAAATGGGATTAGTTAGATCTCTAAGTGATGTAAGTATAGAGTTAAAAAGAGAAGAGTTCCCAGGTTAGAGCCTTGGGGGTCATCCATATCAATCAGTCAACAAACATTAAACTTGCCTGCTAGTTGCCTAGTACTGGCTAAGTGCTAGGGATACTAAACAGAGTTTATAAAATAATAGTGGAGACAATATGCCAACAAATATAGACAAAGCAACCTATAAGCAAGGTGTTTAGGAATTAATTAACAGAGGAAAGGTACTAGAATTTAGAGGGATTGGGGAAGGCTTGCAGTAAAAGATGGAATTTTAGTTGGGACTTAAAGGAAACTAGGAATTCAGTAGGTGGAGCTGTGGAGAGAGCTTTCCTGGCCTGGGGGACAGCCAGAGAATGGCCAAGGCAAGAGATGGACTGTCTTGCTTGTAGAAAAAACCGGAACGTCAGTGTCTTCCTGGTTAAAGAGTATGTGTTGGGGAGTAAAGTATAAGAAGACTGCAAAGGTAGGAGGGGGCTGGGTTATGAAGGGCTTTAAATGCCAGACAGAGGATTTTGTATTTGTTATATTCAGGGACTAACATCAAAGAAAATCCAGCAAAGAGGAGTGGTTGTACTGATAGGAGCAGAATCAGCAGAGTTACATCATAAAAACCTAGAAAATAATAGGATAAAAGACTTGGAGAGAGATGGAAATAATAAGAGGTTATGATCAGATAATATTTTCAAAGAATTTTGAAGTATTTAATCCCTGTAGCACTTTTTTGATAGAAAAGTGATATTATCTACATGTATTTGGATATAACCATATAACTCTGTTGTTGAATTATCAGTTTTCTGCTCACTTTATTAAGCAGCTTTTTCCTTTGGTGAAAAATATTCTAGTTCTTTCATTAACCTTCCTCTGGCAGTCTATACAACTTGAAAACTGTCCCTAAATCTTGTATGATTTTTTTTTTCCTGGAGAATTTCAGAGAATAAAGTCTTTACCAAATTAAAGTCAGAATGGTAGAATGTTGGAGGACTTTGTGAAGAAACTTCCTCTCAGAAATAGATACTTTTGGCCTTTTATTAAAGAGGGAGAAGTGTGTGTGTGTGTGTGTGTGTGTGTGTGTGTGTGTGTGTGTGTGTGTAGAGAAAGGAATTTGAAGAGGATAGGCTATTTCTATTTTGGTTTGTTTGGGGATAAATGACAGATATAGAGAGGTTTAGACTGGCAGGCTTTTCTTTTTTAAATAATATTTTATTTTTTCCCCATTTATGCATAAAGCAGATGTTTCTTGATGAATCTTTTTGGATCTTTGCACTGCTGGGCAACAACCATACAGTCTGTCTTTCTCTCATCCTCCTGTATCATGTGATAGGGTTAGTGGTTTCCTCTTAAGCATAGGGGCTAGTTCAGTTTATGCTTTTGTTCATATGAGTAACATGGGTGGAGTTCACCAATTGTGCACTGTTAATTTTGTGGTTTTACAAAGAAAGGGGAGTGATATCAATCAACAAGCATTTATTAAGCAACTTCTATGTGATATACAATTAGTTAAGGAGAAAGGGATTAAAGAAAACAGGAAGGGGATATGCAGTGATCATGCAATATATGTCAGAGTCGAGAATGTTGTTTACAGTAGGAAGGAACAATTAGAAGCTTACTACTGATTTTTTAAATTTGCTGATTGCATTAATGCCAAAGCTTACTGTTTATTTCTTGAAGAACTTTTTGCTTAATTCTAGCTATTATTAAGTGAATCTATTGACTGCTTACCTACCCCTTTGACCATCCTGTTTCTCTCCAATTTTCATTCTTTCCATATGCACTGTTTCCTTTTCTGCCACTTACAAACATGCCCACATTTCCCCTAACCTAAACCTTCACCTGATTATATCACCAACGCTCAAGCTATTGCCCTGTATCTCTTCTCTGTTTCCTAACCAAATTCCTAGAAAAAGTTGCTTCTGTTTCCTCTCCTTTCACTGGCTTTTCAGTTGCTTACAATCTGACTTCTGACTTCATCACTCAACTGAAATAGCTCTCTCTAAAAGTGATTACCTTAGTCATCATATTTACTGGTCTTTTCTCAGTCCTAATCCTTTTTGACTTCTCTGAAACAAGAGAAGATCAGCCATAATGGTGGAGGGCCTTAAGATCATGCTGTATTATACCCTGAAGGAACTGAGAACCTTTATCCTGCAGACAACAAGACTTGGGATGGACATTAGGACTATCTTCAAATGTCTAAAAGGCTTCCAGGAGAAGAAAGATTAAATAAGTTCTTAACCCTAAGGAACAGAACTAGGAACAGTAAGTAAAAGCTTCCAGAGAAGCAAATATAGGCTTGACATAAGGAAAAACTTACTAATAAGAGTTATCCATAATTATAAAGGTTGCCTCAGGAAGTAGTTGATTGCTTCCTCCCAACCCCCCCCCCCACTCTGGTTTTCAAGCAAACACTAGAGCTTGAATATGCTCTAAACAGTTGAATATGTCGTAAAAGAGATTCTTGTGGTATGGGCTAGATTAGGTGACCTCCAAGGTTCCTTCCAATGTTGAGATTCTGTGATTAACTGAAAAATGAGTAGAGAAAACTTAGCTTGAGACCTTCACTTGTTCAACCTGAGATCATTGGGAAGGTGAAACTAGAAGACAACAGACAAAAAATAGAAAAGTTCTGTCAAGATTTCTATAGCACAATATTTACTCAATCAGTGACAGTACAGCCATGACAGAGGGACTGTAGCATTAGTCCCTGTTATACTTAATGAAGAAGTAAAAATGGCATTCAGCATGACAAAGATGGAAAGAGTAGTTAGACCAGACTAAATTTATACAAGGGTTGTTTGTGAGAAAGCTGACAGTTCTGAAGGTGTTAAAGGACATTTTTTTTCAAATTATTTGAAGGTAGAAGATATCTAGATGGTTGGGAAAAAAATCACGGATATTATGACTACTTTTAAAAAAAATTGTTTGAGGAGTTATCAGTATATTATGACTCATGTATCTACTGTCATATCACTACGAAATTTTTGAGACTACATAGATCGTTAGTGTCCTTAATGAAAAGAATGTGAAAGGAACAGGCAGACATTCACAATGGTTTTTTCCAGCCATTTCTCCAGTCAAACAGGTGCAAAAAAAAAAAAAAAGAGCAGGATCCCATTGTGCTCATTGTTGGTTTTTTTCCTTTTTTTTATTTTGGAGGGAGTAAAGCAGGACAATTGGGGTTAAGTGACTTGCCAAGGTCACACACAGTTATGGTTTGTTTTTTTAAAACTGATTTCACAGAGCAAAATGCTATCTTAAAAACTCTCCTACAAGGTGTTTCTCATTTGTATTTTAAGGTCACAAAAGATTTTCTGATAAATGCAAGAGTAGGAATAATTATGATCTTCTTATTCTTAATAATATTAAGCAAGACATAAATTAGGGAGACACATGCTTACTAGAGGTCTTTGCCACATGTCCAGTCAGCATCTTCATGGGGGAGGAGTTCCCTTGAAGGCAAGATCCAGTTTTATGTTGGTTACACAAAGCACTAGAACAGACCTGCACTAACATAATGGCCCCAGGGAGGCTTATGGCTCACCAAAGGATTTCTGGGCAGTCTGTGAAAAATGTAAAGGATTCATTACAGTCAAGGGTGTAACCTGGGCCGGCAAACTAAATGACATCCTTGACTCCTCACTATCTCTTACCCACCATATCCAAGCAGTTGCTAAGTTCTGTTATTTCAACCTTTGCAACAGTACTCATGTATGCCCCTTTCTCTCCTCTAATAATGCTACCTACCTCTATGGTGCAGAAGCTCATCACCTCATGACAGGACTATTGTAAAAGCTTCCTAGTTGGTCTCCCTGCCTCAAGTCTCTCCCTACTCCAATCCATCTTCCATTTAGTTGCCAAAGTGATCTTCTTAAATTTTGAGTTTGACCCTGTTACACTATCCTCCATTTCACGCCTCCAATTCAGTAAACTCTAGTTATTAGCTCCAGGATTCAATATAAAATCCTCTCTTTGCTTTTAGAACCCTTCACAATCCCACTCCCTTCCTACTTTTCCTATCTTCTTATACCTTACTCTCCTCAAGTATTCTAGAATCTAGTGACACTGGCTCCTTGAAATTCCTCATATTTCCTCTTGCAACTCCTGGCATTTTTTTGCTGCCTGTCTCCCAAAGTCCCATCTTCTACAAGAAGCCTTTCCTAGTCCTTAATCTTAGTGCCTCTTCTCTGAGATTACCTCCAATTTATCCTATATATCTCTTATTTGTACATAGTTGTTTGCATGTTGCCTGTTCCTTGAGAGCAGGAACTGTTTTTTGCCTTTCCTTGTAACTCATTACTTAGTATAGTGACTGGCATATAGTGAGTGCTTATGAAATACTTGTGGTCTTGACTGGAGACATTTATTGAAGTAATAAAAAAGGTAGTACTTCAAAATTGATTTAATTTGCCTTTCTCTTATAGAGTTTTAAATGATTTCCCAATTATTAACAATTTATTTTTCTCTTTTAAAAATTCACCATTTGAAATGTCTCAGAAGATTGACAGATTATTTAGTCATCAGTTATTGAATTATTAATAATACAGGAAATACCAATCAAAACAACTTTGAGATATTTATCTCACACCCAGAAAATTGGTAAAGATGACAAATGTTGGAAATAGTTTATGTTGGAGAAGCTGTAGCTATTATACCACTTACCAAGATGAGGTCAGAAGGGATATATGACCTAGTTATAAAAAGAGATTATTGCAGGAAAATGTGAAGAACAGGAAACATATTACTTATCACACTTATGTATAGGCGAACAATTTATGAATAAAAAGGAGATAGAAGAGAGGATTCTGGGAAGATGGTGGAGTAGGTCAGAAAATTCCAAGCTTTCAAGATTTTCCCCCATGAAAGAGATAAAATAGCACCCTAGGGTGAACAAAATGCTGGTGAAAATAAATGAAAATAGGGGCACAACAGGGGTCTTCCTGGGATAATTTGAGAAGATCAGGAGAAAAATCTCAGGAAGAGGTTTGGTCTCTGTGAAGAGTAAACTACTTCAGGTTAGGGTCCCTTTTAAGAGCTAGTGACAAGCCCTGGGGTTAGTTGGTTTGGGAGGCTGCCTCCAGCCCCAGCCACAGGAACTTTTACCTCTGAGACAGGGGAGTTGGGTATCTGAGCCCAGGAAGATTGGGGGAACCTTTGCTGATAAGGAACACCAGGCCCAGCTCTGCATTGAAAAGCAATAGGGTAAGAAGGAAAGAGCGCAAGCTGGTGAGCATGGAAGCAGGGAGGAGACTGCCTCTGGCTGTGGGCACTTACAGGAGGTTGGAGTTTTGGCTGTGGCTCCAGGTTAGAGGGGTACCAACCCCTAAACTGCAGGGCTAGAGGTGATTACAGAAATTAAGCTATTTCCATAAAAAAATACACAGGCAAATGAGAAAGAATCCAGCCATCTTCAGAAGAGGATATTGAAGCAAAGAAACCCCCTTCTAACCCAAAGAGTAATGTGAAATGGTCACCTGCCCAAAAATAATTCATAGAAGATCTTAAAAAAAAACTTTAAAAATCAAATGACAGAGATGGAGGAAAAACTAAAAAAACTAATAATAATCCAAGAAAAGCAAGAAGATTATGAAAGGTAAGTCAACCAATTAGAAAAGGAGATCCAGAATCTTAAGGAAGAAAATGACACCTTGAAAATTAGAATTGGGCAAGGTGAAGCCAGGGAAATTGTAAGAGATCAAGAAATAATTAAACAGGGGCTGCTAGGTGGTGCAGTGAATAGAGCACTAGCCCTGGAGTCAGGAGAACCTGAGTTCAAATCCAGCCTCAGACACTTAACATTAGCCATGTGACCTTAGGCAAGTCGCTTAACCCCAATTGCCCTGCCCTCTCCCCTTCAAAAAGCCAAAAAAATAATAATAATAAAATAATTAAACAAAATATGAATAATGAAAAAATAGAAGAGAAAGTGAAACATAAGAAAAACAATAGATCTGAAGAATAGATCAAGAAAAGGAAACATAAAAATAATCAGACTAACTGAAAGCTATGATCAAAAAAAGAATCTTGATACAATAATTAATACAAGAAATAATTAAAGAAAATTGTACTGAAGCATTAAAACAAGGGGGGAGGGGAAAGTAGAAATAGAAAAAAATTATCAATCACCATTTAAAAGAGATCCTCTTTTAGGAAAACTCATAGAAGTATTATAGTCAAATTCTGAAACCCTCAGCTCAAAGATAAAATATTGAAACTAACAAGAATAAAAGTTTAAATATGATGATGCCAAATTAGAATCATACAAGACCTAACAGTGGAGACATCAAAAGATCACAGGTCTTGGAATATCATACTCAGCAAAGTTAAGCCTGGATTAAAAAAAAAAAATGTACATTTTATCTACTATCATGCTTTCAAGACTTTGTTTAAAAGAAAAACCGAAACCTGAACTTAATAGAAGATTTGACATATAAGAGTCAAGAGAAACATAAGGTACTTACCAAAGACTAATAAAAAGGGATTCAATAAGGACAGACCTTTTACGTTTTATATATGTAAAATGGAAAACATGTCTAAATGATTGGGTAGCTCATAAGAAATATTGGGGTAAACCTGAGTGTGATATGAATTTAAAAAGTAAAACCATTTAGGAGCAGCTAAAAAGTAATTATTTTATACAAATGAGGTACAAGAGAAAGAATCAATACAGAGGAATTAGATGGGGAGGAGGATTGGTAGTTATGGTATCCTACTTTCATCGGGAATGGGTTTAAGAGGGAACAATGCATACATATTTAGAAGAGTATACAAGTCTTCCAGATTCATAAGAAATAAAATGGTAAAGGGATTGGGAGGAGGGAGAGGATAAGGGAGGGATCTTTAGAGGGGAGGGTGAAGGAATAGGTAAAAGGGGGGTAGAGAACCGTGTTTAGATCAATGGAAATGGGAAGATAAGGGAGGTATCTTTAGAGGGGAGGGTGAGGGAATAGGTTATAGGAGGCTATAGAAAGATATTTAGATTTATGGGAATGGGAGGTTAGGGGAGGGATCCTTGGAGTGGTGTAGGCAAGTAATAGGAGAACAAGGTAGCAGGTAGAAGTAGAGTAGAGGAAGCAGGAGGGATAGGAAAGAAGAGATATGCACAACCATAAAAACAAAGATCAGAAGTAGGATTGTGTTTGGGAAGGTATATGTCTAAATATCCATGTATATATGTATATGTGTATGTATATATCTATAGCTATAGAGAAATATATCCTCACCTAATTGTTGCCTTCTGGGGGAGGGGAGGGAAAAAAAAAACCAAAGTAAAAAAGTGCACGGCAGAAAAGAAAACTTACAAGGAAGCAAAGAAAAGATGGACAGCTCTCAACACAGTGTGTAGTATATATATCATATAGGCTTTCTTGAAATGAAAATTTATTGTTACATATTTTAAATCCTCTATTATGTTTTGCTATGTACATGACATGCTTTTTTTCTCCTTTCTTACTTTATATTTAAGTTTATGATATGTTTTTGTTTCTTTTCTCTATTCTATATTTGTGTTCTGGTGTTTGTCTAAAATTTTAAAAAGAATACAGTTAATGTTTAAAAGAAAACAATGAGCCACTTGAGTCAATCTGTAAAATTGGTAAATCATAATTAAAATACTTCACTAATAAAAAAAGGAGATAGCAGAGAGAAGTAAAAATGGATAATTTTGATTACAGTAAATTAAATTTTTTTTGTACTAATAAAACAGATATAGCCGAGATCAGAAGGAAAGAAGAAAATTGGGGAGGAAATTTTATAGACAGTTTCTCAGACAAAGGTCTCATATCTCAAATATGTAAAGAACTTTTTTTTTAAAGATTTTTTTGCTTTCTTTTGGAGGGGTAAGGTAGGGCAATTGGGGTTAAGTGACTTGCCTAAGGTCATATGGCTAGGTTTTTTGTGTTAACTGTCTGAGGTCACATTTGAACTCAGGTCCTCCTGACTCTAGGGCCAGTGCTCTATTCACTGTGCCACCTAGCTGCCCCACTATGTAAAGAGCTTTGTCAGATTTATAAGAATATGAGTCATTCCCCAATTGATAAATGGTCAAAGGATATGAACAGGCAGTTTTCCAGCAATGAAATCAAAACTATGAAAAAAAAATTCTCTAATTCTTTATTGATTAGAAAAAGTGATAATAAAAACCTTGAGATATCATTTTACACCTATCAGAATGGCTAAAATGACAGGGGAAGTGGTAAATGTTGGAGCAGACATGGAAAAGTTGGGACGTAATTCATTGTTGGTGGAATGGTGAACTGACCCAGCCATTTTGGAGAGCAACGTGGAGTTGTTCCCAAAGAGTTATTGATTAGAGAAAAAGTTCTAAATGTTCTAAAATATTTATAGAGTTCTTTGTGGTGGCAAAGAACTAGAAATTGTGGGAATGCCCATCAGTAAGGGAATGACTGAACAAGCTGTGGTATATGTGATGTATGTGTTATATATGATAGAATGCTACTGTGCTATAGAAATGATGAGTTGATGATCTTAGAAAAACATGGATAGACTTGCACAAATCAGTGAAGTGCAAAATGAGCAGAACCAAGAGAATAACAGCAATATTGTGTTCAGGACCACTTTGAGTGAATAAGTCATTTTGACTATTATAAATTCCCAAACTAACTATAAAGGATATATGTAAAAGAATATGCTATCTACATCCAGAGAAATAACTGATAAATAGAAGTATATATAGAATGATTTTGTGTATATATATACACACACACACACATATAATATACATATATATTTGTGTCTATTGGTAGCTATCTCTAGGAGGAAGGGAAAAAAAGAAATTTGCACTATGGCTTTATCATATATTTAAAAGGAACAGCAAGTTGTACATAACAGATTTGCATTTTCGTATGTAATCATCTTTTTTATTATACTATTATAGAAATGCTTGTTTTATTCCATACATTAAAAATGAAATAAATAAAAATTTTTTTAAAGTTGTAGCTATAAAGGTGTACTAATAAGTGCCCAGCAAAGGCATTTGAACTTCCCTTTGTAGATGATATGGAACTTCTGAAGATTTTTGTACTGAGTAGTGATATGACCAAATCTATGCATAAAAAATGTTTTTCTGGCAGGGGCATGAGGAATAGTATGGAAAGGGGAGAAAGCAGAGTCAGAGAGATCTGCTAGTAGGCTATTGAAGCAGTCTAGGCAGGTAGTATGAGGGCTAACACAAGGAATAGAGAAGGGAAACATATATAAGGGATGTTGCCTCATATCTTCAAAATACAATTTAAGCACTTGTTCCTATATTAAGATTTTCATGATCCCCTCCAATTGCTAGTGTCCTCCTTAAACTAACTTGTGTTTAACTATTGTATATTTATTCTCTTTATATTTATTCTATATTTACATATATATATATACTTGTTGTCTATCTTATTAGGAGTAGGATTGTTTCTTTCATTGTATTTGTATTCCTAGGCCCTAGCACTGTGCCTAGAACGTAATAGGTGCTTAATAAATATTGGATGATTGTAGAAATGAAATTGTCCTAATTTGGTAACCTATTGAATGTGAGAGGTGAGAGAGAGAGTAGGCAAGATTATAACCCTAAGGTTGCAAACATTTGAGATAAGTAGATTACAAACTACAATCAAATAGTAAAATAATAAGGGGGAAAGATAGGTTTTATTTTAAACACGTTAAATTTTTAATAACTCTTGCCATGTACAAGTGGTATCCTAAAGACAGCTGGAGATAGAGATTTGGAACTCGGAAGAGACATTAGGGTTGGAGATAAGAGGTTTGGGAGTCATTCAAGTAAAGATGTTGGTTCAAAATAAGAGAGAGTACACTGCTTAAATGATAAATTTTAAAAATCATTCTCCCCAAACCCCAAAGTTATAAAACTTTCTACACCTTAAATATGCACAGTCGGCATATTTTCTATGGGCCATTCCATATAGTATACTAAGAACTACTCTCACTGGTTTTAGTCTGCTGTTTGGGAGCTTTGAGGCCTGCCTCTGGCCATATGTGACTCAGAGTTAAAGGGCTTTCACTTTAAGATGAAGAGCATCTTGACTGTTAGGCCAGAGAAGCTAATTAATTCATTGGATATACAAAAGGAGTCAATCCACCCCTCCACTCTTCCTTTCTGGCTGAGAAGAATATGAGAATTGTCTTGAACTGTTTCCTGAGCAGTGGGTAGGGGAAAGGGGTTAGTGCCCCATGTCCCACTTGACCTCCATGTGGCTCTGAGCACATGTCCAGCTTAGGAAAGCTATGCCTGAATTGCCTTTGCCTCTTTCGTACTTATTGTTTCTTGATTTTAAGAGAATGATTCCCTCTCCTGAGATTGACATGTCTGTGATTTGAGGCAGCCTTTTGAATTGGGAAAGGTTGGAGTTTCATGATCTCATTGGGTTGGAGCTGGCTGGTAGCAGGGAAAGAATGGTTATACATTGGAGTGGATGTTAATCCACAAGGAGAAGACTGGCCGATTTTACTAGCAAAATTGTAGAGACAGTGGGAAGCGGAGGTGAAATGTAATATGATTCATTATCAGTACAGCATATTGCTCTAGATCAGTGGTTCTCAACCTGTGGGTCATGACCCCTTTGGGGATCAAAGGACCCTTTCACAGGGATCGCCTAAGACCATTGGAAAACACTTATTTCTTTTTTTTCCCCCTCTCAATGACTTGTTTATTTACTTTTAGTTTACAAGATTCAGTTCCACAATCCCTTGAGTTTCAGATTTTCTCCTTTCCCTTCCTTCCCCTCCCCCCCCCCCCATGGTGGCGTGCATAGGATCTGCAAATACTTTCACATTGTGTAATAGTCTGGTTGTATAGAAGGGTTGTAACCAATGAGTGAACACTGGGAAAAAAGAAACAAAACCAAACATGAAAAAGAACGATAGCATGTATTGTTTCAGTCTCCATGTAAACTCTAGTCTTTCTAGATCTTTCTCTGAATGTAGATATCTCCTTCCACCCTGAGACTTGTAGAGTTGTCTTATAGCTGTGCATTGCTGAGAAGAGTCCAGTTTATCAAGGTTGGTCATCACACATACGATGTGTCTGTGATTGTGTACAAATTTTTCCTGGTTCTGCTCTTCTCACTCAGCATCAATTTGTATAGGCCTCTCCAGGTAGTTATGAAGTCTGTCTTCTGCC
>JAQQSV010014456.1:0-12286 GCA_028646515.1 Pseudochirops corinnae
TACCTTGATTTCTTATAAAGTCATTTGCTTCCATTTGCTCCACTCTAATTCTGAAGGAATTATTCTCTTCAGAAAGCTTTTGAGATTCTTTTTCCATCTGGCAAATTCGACTTTTGAAGGCATTCTTCTCCTCATTGGCTTTTTGGGACTCTTTTGCCATTTGAGTTAATCTATTTTTTAAGGTGTTATTTTCTTCAGTCAGGTTGTTGACTCTTTTTTCATGATTTCCTTGCATCATTCTCATTTCTCTTCCCAATTTTTCCTCCACTTCTCTTATTTGGTTTTCAAAATCCTTCTTAAGCTCCTCTATGGCCTGTAACCAATTTACATTTTTCTTGGAAGCTTTTGGTGCAGGGGTTCTGACTGTGTTGCCTTCCTCCTGTTCCATGCTTTGATCCTTCTTGTCCCCAAAAAAGGGATCTAAAATTGGATTGCTGAGCTTGTTTTGCTTCCTTTGCCTGCTCATGTTGCCAGTCAGTTACTTGACTTTTGGGCTCAGTAGAACTCTGTTTTCAAAGCGGAGAGCTCTGTCCCAAATTGCTGGGGTTTTTGCAGCTGCCAGAGCTATTAGGAGGATGCTGTCTCTGCAGCCCTCACCAGCTTTGGCTCACTGGTCACATACCTCAGGACCATCACCCAAGATGGTGATCCCGATCCAGGTGGGTTAAGATGAAAGCACTTAGCCTCTGAATGATGGCTTGGCCCCCCTGCAATCTGCAGGCTGGGAGCTCTGAAGCAGACACATGGAGGTGGCTGCAGGGCCGCCACTTCAGACCGCTTCTAGCTCTGGAGGCAGTTGGCCGGACCCTCTCCCCCAAATTTAGCCGAGTTCCACTGACCTTTTCCCTTTGTCCTTGGTTCTTATGGGTTGATAATTCTGGAAACCACCACAGCTGCTGGTGATCTGCTCTCCTGAAAGCTCCAGCTGCAGTTTGTCCTTGGCTGCCCTTGGGCTACAGCCACAGGTTCATATGGTGTTGGTCTGTGCTCCCAGTGTGCTGTGATGAATCCCTTTCTGTTTGCCTGCCAGGCTGCCTTCAGTGGGAACTTTGTTTCTCTGTCATTTTGTGGGTTCTGGAGCTCTAAAATTTGTTTGGAGTCATATGGAAGCCATGGAGTTCTCCTGCTTTTATGCCACCATCTTGACTCTGCCCCCTCATTGAACCTTGTTCCCCCTTCCTTTTGTTCACCCTCCCATTTTGTAACATCCCACAAAACAGAAACAAAACAAAGCAAAGGAAAGCACTGATTCATCTGTGGGCAGGGCATCACCAAGTTCTTTCCATAATGGAGAGCATTATTAATGTAGGTTTGTCTCTTCAGTGTTACTTCCATCTGACTTCTGCCTTCACTTCTGTCTTTGTGCATATTTAGCAAGAAGTCCTAAGTCATGGAGACTTACTAGTTTCTTTGCTGTTCCCCTGTTACTGTTGCTGGCCTTGGCTGCTGGATTTGTTCACTTTTCCTGCAGTTTTGTTGTCTGGGGTGCTCGAGCAATAATTTTTTCAGATCTGGTTTTCTTTCTAAGAATGCTTCAAATGCCTATTATTGAATGTGCATCCATTTTCATTGGGGTTAAACTGAAGTTTGCAGGTTACCTTGAGCATCCCCAACTTCATGGTTGTACAGAACACATTATTTCATTCCCACCTGTGTTTTCTGGTGAGTACAGAATAATCTTGTGTTATTTAGGTTTCCTTTCCTTTGTATTAAAAAATCAGTCTCCTGATCACTGGCAGAACTTTTTTCTGAATTGAATTATTCAATTTAACCACTATACGTGTTGGAGTTTGCAGCCTTGGACTTTTTTTCTGGAGATGATCAATGAATACTTTCAATTGATATTTCATTTTCTATGTTTGGAAGTTCTGGGTAGTTCTCTATATAATTTCCTCCATTATGGTGTTAAGGTTTTTTGTCATGTTGTGTTCTTCTGGAAGACCTATGATCATTAGATTGTCTCTACACATCCTGTCTTTGAGATCATTATGTTTTGTTTGGGTAATGAGTATATTTTCTTTTAATGTTACTGGTTTTTTCTTCTTTTCTATATTGTCTTATACTTCTTTGCATCTGCATTTCCAATCTATTGTTCTCTCTTTTGTTTCTTTGGTGAGACTTGCCATTGCAGATTCCAGTTTTTCTACTCTTCCCATTATTTTTGCTGTCCAGGTCATAAATTCTGTGTTCATAATTCTCACTTCTCCTCTTACCCACTCAGTAACAGCATATTGTGGTTTCATAGTCACCTCACATTCCACAGGTTCCTCCTTTTCATCAAGTGTTGGATCATTTCCCTTTGTTTTGCAGTATTTATTCATAAGATGCCTAAATTAATTTACTAGATCTAGAGGCCATATTTCCTTCTGTTGTTAATATTTTCCCTATTGATTTATCTGCTTATAGTCTAGATCTTTGTTTTCTTTTTGAGCTTTTTGGTAATTTAATTTTTTACTCCCTTTTCCTTGGAGGCTAGGTCTCAAAGCATCTCAGCCTTCTCCAACACTGGACAACTCATAGTTCGCTATTAGGGGGATGCTGAGTTCTTTCCCTCAGGCTTAGTGGAGTGCTGAATAGCCTTTCCCCTCCTCATCTTACACACACCAGGGTCTATTATTGCTCTCTCTGCTCATTCTCTAGCTTAGCACTGGCAGTTCAAAGAGCTGCCATGTTGGTTGTGGGATTGATTTCTGTAGTTTGGGCCTCAGAGGCTCTGGGAGGAGGAGGGGATGGATTTTAGGATTGGGCTCTATTTCAGGTCCAGACACATGGCCTACTTTCCGACTTTCCTGAAGGGATTTTTGTAGCACAGACCTCAGCCCATTGTGACATAGGCCATCTGTCTTAGTCCCAACCTCAGCTGTCTGTAGTGACCCAAGTGAATTTCTGCAGTCTAAAACTGGGATCTCCATGGCACTGGAGAGAGAAGGAGAAGACTAGGGGATGGAATTGGGTTTTGTTGTGAGCCCAAACCCATGTGTCTGACCCTTGGGTTGACTAATCCAGGTTTGATGCTGGCAGCCTGAGAGGTGAGGAGGGGTGTTGAGTGAGCCCAGGGCAGGTATGGATTTTTTTAACCTTCTTTTGTATTCCAGGTGTCCTAAGTCAAGGAGACAACTGAAATTGCTGTATCTGTGGTGCATAATTTCTGTTTTGGAGAAACGTGAGAGATTGAAGGGATCAGAAAAAAAATGTCTACTACTCCATCTTACTGATCACATAACTTAGAAGTGAGAAACTAGAATATTTTGACTGCATATCATCTTTTTATGTAGGATGATGATCAGGGGAACTCTTGATCTGCCAAACTGGAGTAACTCCCATAGAGTTAGATCTTTAATCTGATTCTTTGCTGAGGAACATATATCTTGTTGAGGTGGCACAGGGAACTTCTAATATTCCCCCAGGGAATGGGGTTGGGTGGTCTTCACTAAAGATGCTTGGTGACTGAGAGTCAGTGAGGATAGACTTGTCGAGAAACCTCCTTACTCTGGTCTGTAACAGAGTGGGAGATATCTCTGTTGCTCTCTTTTTGACCCTTCTTTCTTGGGATAGGGAGAGGATTTTTTTATCCTTCCTTCCTCTATACCCAACCTCAGTGGCAATGGTGACTTGTAGTACAAGCATACAGCAGCAGATATATATTTTTTGAGGTGGATATGAGACTGTATCTTGAGTCTTAGGGCTACCTTCTTTTTATTTCCTTCACTGAGCACTGGACAGCAACTAGTATTCCTGAGAAATGGATGCTTTCTGCTTTAGCAGTTACCTCACTAAAGTTTGGAGGTTTTGGAGAAGAGGGAGGAGGATTTCCTTAATATCCTGGTTTTTAGAGAAGATATCCACTAGTAGGATCATCCTGTTCCTGAAGGACTAAAGAAAACTATGTTTTCACTGGCCAGGAGATCTGGATCTGGTGAGTTGTTAGGACAGTACAGTTCCAGGGTGAGTGTAACATATCTCATAATTGTCTTGAAGAAAACCTTATCTTTATTTCTAAGGTGAGAATAATAAATATAATAGTCTCCTTTTTGTGCCTCTCAATCTTCTGGGTCATAAACCATTTTTTGGGGGAATAAAATAAAGGCTATCTCATACTTGATACCTATTGTTATATATTGAGGACCTTTCTAGGAAGGGATCCTGTGATCTCTTTTTGGTGAAATACTAGACACAAACCATACCTAAGTTTTTTTTTTTTTAAAGAGATTTCTTTGGAAGTTTTACTCTGGAGCAGGGGCAGAGCTAGAGAGAAAATCTGATTCTCCTTGGGATTAACCCCCTAGCAGTCAACCTGGCTGTCAGAGTCCCTGGTTGGGGTTCCACAAGCTATGGCGTACATTTAAAGGAAATATATCCTACATATCAAATGAGATATTTGTAAAAAGCACTTAGCACAATGCCTAGCATAGAGTAGGCATTATATAAATGCTTATTTTTCCCTTTCTCTATGATCTTATTATATTGTATTAATAGTAGTTAGCATTTATAAAGCACTTTAAGGTTTGCAAAATTCTTACAATTATTTTTTTATTCTCACAACCACCATGGGAAGTTGATACTACTATTATCCCTATTTCACAGATGAGAAAACTGAGGCTGAAACAGATCAAGTGACTTGTCCAGGGTCATACAACTAGCTAGTGTCAGGAGCTGGATCTGAAATTGGTCTTTCTGACTCCAGGTCCAGCACTCTGTCTACTGTGCCACCTAGCTGCCTATATAGAGGAGGACCATAGTGTCCAGACTGAGGAACGTTATAGTTTCATTCCACTTTTCTCTGATCTAACCATGTGAAGCATCATATTTTAGGAAGGACATTGACAAACATCCAGAAAAGGGGGTGGCCAAGAAAGTGAGTAAAGTGGAAACCCAGCTATGGGTTTAAGGAACTAAGGATAATTATTAGCCTGCAGAAAAGGAAATCTGGGAGAGACAATTTCGTGACACGTGGAAGAGGGATTAGATTTGTTCTGCTTATCTGGAGGGTGGAGAACCGGAGCTCTCCCTGGGTGAAAGTTGTAGACAAGTCAATTTTGGATAGAGGGAAAAATGCTCTAGCAGTTAGAGCTACCTGCAAAAAGAATGGCTAATGGGGAGGGAGGAAGAGGGATAAGGAACTGTGTCTACTGTGCCAAGCTCTTTATAAGTAAAGACAAATTTATAGTCTTATGGATGAGTGTTAGTCCTATTCCTCAACACTGGTGTTATGAAAGGTTTCTACTATTTTTTAACTGGGTGCTGGCTCAGAGATGTGGAACTATCTTTTTAACCACATGAACTAGGGACAAGTCAATTCATTTTTATCAAGAAGTTCTGGTTCACAAGTCAGGTCACAGATTCTGTGTAGGACTGGAGGTAAATTTAGCCCTTAATGTAACCTTGATGGTCAAATTAATTCCTACTGCTTTGTAGAATAAAATACTTGTGGGACAAAGTTTATTAATCCCACTCCAAAGTAGTCTATTGTGTCTGATTTTTCCTGAGAAATGTTAGATCAGAACCCAGGGATAGTAAATGGTGTCTTTAAATCATGACAGGAAAGCCAACTAGTCCTCCATCAGATACAAAATTCATAAGCTGTAGGGTCTCTGGAAGTGGGGATTCAGAATAACCACAAATGAGACTTGCAACCTCAAAAAAATCTTAAAGTGGCATGTTTAAAGTGGCATGTTTATTAAACTCATGACAGATTCTCACAACAGCAACAAATGTCATTTTGCTACATCAAATTTCCCTTACTAAGGAAAAAAAATGATAACCTCACATAGGGTTGATGGATCCGGGCAATTTTTTTTCCCCTGGCTACCTATGATAAAAACAGTCACTCCATTCACTGCTCCTCAGTGGCATTTTCTTTCATTTCCTTCATTTCCTTTCTTGTCTTATGTCCCCGAAATGCTGCCTGGATTTTGACAGCGGCAGCAGCAACCTCCTCTTCATCGGTATTAGCTTCCTCCTTCATTAAAGTAGAAGAGAATGGAAAGGTTTTAAACACTCCATATTTGTGATAGATTAAAAGTGGATGTAAAAGTTACAACAACTAAAGTTGTTGAAAATGCAACAACTGAAGAACTGTTGCCTCCTGAGGGAATTTTCTATATTGTCTTGTCATTTATGCACCAAATGGAAAACGCCCAAAGAGTAGACATTTTCTTTTGTAGCTTTTTAATATATCTTTGTGACAAAAACAAATCATTCCCAAGTTAAATGTGCATTTTTTCAAAATAGTTCTGAAGTAACACTTGGTTTCTTGAACAGTAATATATTTGGAGAAATAAGCAGTGATAATTGAAGCTTATTATAAGTTTCAGGTAGAATAGTAAACATTTCATTGATTCATATGTGACACAGTTGTACTTTTAGTATACGAAGTTCTTATGCCAATCAAAAACATAAAACAACCTTTATTTTATTAAAAAAATTTTTTTTCATTTTTTTGTTACATTTTGAGTTCTGAGTTGTCTCCCTTTTTCTTCTGAACCCCACATTAGAGAAGGTCAACATTTGATTGATATATATGTGGAACCATGCAATACAAACCTCCATCCTTTCTCTGGAGATGGATAGCACTTTACTTCATTAAATCCTTTGCCATTGATTTGAATATTCAAAATACTCAGAACAGCTTAGTTATTCACATGACTCTTCAAACAATTCTATCATTACTGTATACAATGTTCTCTTGGTTCTGTTTGTTTCACTCTGCATTTTTCATGCAAGTCTTTCAATGTTTTTCTAAAATCAGCCTGCTCACCATCCACTTCTTTAAAGCACAGTAGTATTCCATCACCATCATATACCACAACTTATTCAGCCATTTCCTAACTGACAGACATTCCTTCAATCTCTAGTTCTTTGCCACCACAAGAGAACTACTTTAAAAAATTTTAAAACATTTTTCTTTTTCCCTGGTTACTTTGGGGAAAAGAGCTAATGGTGGCATTGCTGGGTACATGGATATACACAAAACTCTTCAGATATAATTTCAGATTGCCCTACAAAATGGTTGGATCACTTCACAGTTCTACCAACAGCATATCAGAGTTCCAATTTTTCCATATCCCCTCCAACATTTGTCATTTTCCCTTTCTATTATTATAACCAATCTGACAGGTATAAGATAGTATCTCAAAGTTATTTTAATTAAAGTTATTTCTCTAATCAAAAATGATTTAGACCATTTTTCATATGGTTACATGTAGCTTTGCTTTCTTCTCCCCAAAACTGCCTGTTCATATTCTTCTTCATTTATCAATTGGGGAATGACTTATTCTTATAAATCTGACTCAATTCTCTATATATTTGAGATATGAAGCCCCCCCCCCACCACAAGGATGCCCATTATCACCACTATTATCCAACATTATACTAGTAATAACAGTAAGAGAAGAAAAAGAAATTAAAGGAATCAGAATGGGGAGATGATATGATGGTATACTTGGAAAATCCTAGAGATTCAATTAAAAAATTGGTTGAAACAATCAATAGTTTTAGCAAAGTAGCAGGATATAAAGTCAACCTACATAAATCATCAGCATTTCTATATATCACTAATAGAGCCCTGCAAGAAGATATAGTAAGAGAAATTTCATTTAAAATAACCATAGACAAAATAAAATACCCTTCCTTATCCTATCCACTTGCCCTCCTATTTCTCTTACATGAGATAATTTGTTCTACTTTATCTCTCTCTACTCAATTTTATTTTTTAGAATCATCCTGTCATAATAGACTAAAACCCAAGTCCTCTATCTATGTTATACTCTTTTTAGCTACCCTGGTAATTAAAGAAATTAAAGGGATTAGGAGAGCAAGTGGTTAAACTGTGGGAACTGAGTGAACCACACTAACTCCATCTTGTGACTTAATTCTGAAGCTAGCTCAATTCTCTTTCTATTCAGTTATAGATTTAGTCCAAGTTCTGTCTTGTGAAAAAGCTTTATTCAATTGTGGGAATTAGGAGAATACCTTATTGTACTGTTAGAGCCTAGCCTTGCATGACTAGGAAATGGACCACCTCTATCTGCAGCTTAACAACCCTTAACCAAGGACCTAGATTATGTTGATCAGAAACCTAATCAGATCCAAAGACTGACTGCAAGGAGTTTTCTTACATTTGTACATCTTGAGCAATACATATGTCTTATCTGAAAATGGACTCCACACTAATTAATCAATTATTATTTCCATGTTCCTTTGATTGTTTAAAGACATTCGGAGAGTGGTGGTGGTGGAGAACGGGACATCTTTTGTTCTGAATTGAGGGAATTGCACTTGTTTGCTCTTTCCGTTAAAATCCCTAATCTTTCATCCAATTAGAAATCAGAATACCTAATGTTGTATTGTTTCCTTTAAATTGATCTTAGCTGACTGTTTTTAATGAAAAAAAAAATCTGTGTCTTCTTGTATGCAGGGTCCAGGCCCTAAGCTGAGGAGGTCTGGTCCTGGTTTGATGAGATATGCATTGATTAATATAATGATATGCTTAGAAGATCAAACTTTTGTTTCCTCAGTCATTTTATCTTTCACCCACCACAAACAATTACATTCTTAAGAGTTACAAATATTATTTTCATATAAGAAGTAAACAGTTTAACCTTATTGAATTCCCTATGATTAGTCTTTCATGTTTACTGTCTTATGTTTCTCTGGATTTTTATATTTTATAAGTCAAATTTTCTGTTCAGTTCTGGTTGTTTCCTCAAGAATGCCCTCCAGTCTTTTAATTCATCAAGTATCTATTTTTTCCCTTGAAGGATTACATTCAGCTTTGCTGGGTAAGGTATTCTTGGTTGCAAACCCAGCTCCTTTGCTCTCTAGAATGTCATATTCCATGTCCTCCAGTCTTTCAATATAGAAGCTGCTAAATCTTGTGTTAGCCTGACATTAGTTCCACAGTTTCTGAACTGTTTTCTTTTTATTTGTTTGTGATATTTTCTCCTTGACCTGGGAGTCTGAAATTTAGCTATGGGAGGAGCTAAGTAGTGCAGTGGAAAGACCAACTGGCCCTGGAGTTGGGAGGCCCCAAATTCAAACCTGGCCTCAGATACTGACACTAAGCATGACTGATACTGTCTTAATTACATCATCACTGATGCTTAATATAATTTGTAAAAAAAAGTATCCCTCACAACTATAATAGATAATTTTGTTGTTTTGTTGTTCAATAGTTTCAGTCATGTCTGACGACTCTGTGATCCCATTTGGGGATTTCTTGGCAAAGATGCTGGAGTGGTTTGCCCTTTCCTTCTCCAGCTCATTTTGCAGATGAGGAAACTGAGGAAAACAAAATTAAGTGACTTGCCCAGGGTCACAGAGCAGTAAGTCTCTGAGGCTATATCTGAACTTAGGAAGATAAGTCTTCCTGACTCCAGGCCTGGAACTTTATTCACTGCACCACCTAGCTGCCCATAATAGCTAATACTACACAGGATTAATGTTGGATATTGTTTGGGGCAAATCCGGAATGACATGAAGAATAACTTACCACAAAGGATACCTGTGTTTCCTGCTCTTTCAGTGGCTCCTGAGATGTTTCTTTTTCAGGTGCACATTTTTCAGGTGTTTCTTTTTCAGGTGCACATTTTTCAGGTGGTGCTTCCTATAGAAAGCAGAGATCAAGTGAGTAAGATCCCAAGTCAATATGGCCAAAGCTGCTAAAGAATAAAGATCAATGAAAAATATAGGATGAGTAAAGTCTAGGAAAGCACATTACCTTGGACACAATAGGAGCTTGTTAAATACTTGTTGAACTAAAATGAATTGAGGCAGTTAAGAAGGAGTAGGAATGATAAAAACGTGAAACAGAAATAAACAAGCAAGAAACACATGATCAGTAAAAAGTCTTCAGTTTCTCATTTTAGAAGATTGTTGTCTGGTTCCAATAAAAAGCTTCTTCTTTTGTAGTACTGGCCACTAAAACAGTACACTTTATATCACTTGCCAATGACATTATAATGAGTCATGCACAAAATATGAAGTCCTCAAATCTCAGAGAAATACCAACTAAACACCACTGTGTTCTATGTACATGGTATAAGGTGTATGTATATATATATATATATATATACATATAATATATATAAATATATATATATATATATATATATATATAGTCAAACTGATATGGTCAAGGACATCTGTGGGTGAGGGATAAATAAAAAACCTTTCACTAAATTAATGAAGGAATTTTCTATACACAGAAAAAAATGACTACTGCTACTTTCAGCTTCTGGGGGGAGAAGATTCTATAAATGACCTGAAGAAGTAAAAGGAGGATAAATAAAAGTGATTTGGAGGGTTCTGGAATTGTGAAGGAAATTGGGCATAATTTGACATTCGTGGCAGATTTCAGGATAGTAGTTTTCAAAGGGTTCAGAGAAAGTATAGGTCCCTTGAACTGAACTTCTAAGGAAAAGTCATCCCAAAAGAAATTGGGATGCTGTTAAGAGCCTGGTGATTCGTGACTCCCTAAGCAGAGAAGTGAAGCATCTATCTGTCAATGTGATGACAACAATCGTCTTTTCAGAAACCATTTCCAAGACTTGCCAGGACAAATGACTATTTCCCACTTCTGGTGATTCATATGAGCACAAACAATTTTGACACAAGAAATCCAAAAACCCTTGGCATGAAACTGAAGACCTTGGGGCCAGGGAGTATATTTTAATTAGTGCTGCCAATTGGAGACAAGGACTTGGGAAGACAGTGACAGATCTGGAAAGTGGTCAATAAGCTGATTTAAAAAGATGGTATCTGAGAACAGGATTTGGATTTATGGATTACCAATTTAAAACACAGGAATGGAAGCCTTCTGGTCAGAGATGGACATAATAAAAAAATGACAAAAATACGTTTGCCTGAAGTAGACTGGGGTTTGGTCTAGTGCATGTCTAGGAGTGCTTGTGTGCCTTTTCTCTTCATCTTCACTCCCACAGAACTAGGGATGATCATTGTTGTCCCTCCATCATCAGTAAAATGGAGCTTGTGTGTAGCACTTGGCTACTGTGACAATTTGAATTATTATGCTTGTCACAGTCTAAATGCTTATTGTTATTGCCACTGTATATTCTGTCCCTTTCACATCTTTTTTTTACTACATGGGGAGAGTAATAAGAAAAGGGTTAAAATATTACTGAAGACATTAATAAAAATAAAATTTCTTCCTTTTCTTTTTGTTGTTATATAGCTGTAAAATAATTAACCTGGATTATAACAGTGGCAAATAATCAGATAATAAATGGAGAGGATAGAGTGCTGGATTTGGAGTCAGGAAGATCTGGGTTCAAATCTGATTTCTGGCACATTTAGTTGTGTGGCTCTGGGCAAGTTACTTGACCTTTCTTAGCTCAGTTTCCTCATATTTAAAATGGGATGACAATAATAGCACCTACCTCACAGGGTTATTGTGAAGATCAGATGAAATAACACGTAAAAGCACTTTGCAAACTTTAAAGCACAGTAAAAATTCCAGTGATATTATTATTATTATTATTATTTTTAACTATCCTGCAGTGTTTTATTGGCTGGTGCTGCTATTCTTTTCCTTGGTCTTTACTGAGGAAGACATTAGGTTCTCTTCCTACCTTTCTGACTATGCCTTCTTAGACATTCTGTCTCTTGCCTCTTTTGCAAAATCAGTCTTTCTTGTTTGGAATTTTCTCTCACCTCAATTTAGCCTCTTAGTATCCTAGAATCCCTAGTGCTTTCTCTTCAGTGCTCAGTTCACATGCTCCTGTACAAGGCCTTTCCTTATCTACCAGTAATTGTTAGTGCTTTCCCACATTCACTTTTTTTTAAAAATTGATTTGTTTATTTACTTTTAGTTTACAAGATTCAGTTCCACAATCCCTTGAGTTTCAAATTTTCTCTCTTCCCTCTCTTCCCCCCCCATGGTGGCATGCAATCAAGTATAGGATCTGCAAATACTTTCACATTCGTTGGACATTAGTCTGGTTGTACAGAATGGTTATAACCAATGGAGTGAACAATGGGAAAAAAGAAAGAAAACCAAACATGAAAAAGAACAATCTCATGTATTGCTTCAGTCTCCCATTTAAACTCTGTTCTTTCTAGATCTTTCTCTGAATGAAGATATCTCCTTCCATTCTGAGACTTGTAGAGCTGTCTTATAACTGTACATTGCTAAGAAGAGTCCAGTTTATCAAAGTTGGTCATCACACATACGATGTGTCTGTGATTGTGTACAAATTTTTCCTGGTTCTGCTCTTCTCACTTAGCATCAGTTTGTATAAGGCTCTCCAGGTGAATATGAAGACAGTCT
>JAQQSV010014457.1:0-12286 GCA_028646515.1 Pseudochirops corinnae
CAGGTAGCATTTAAGTGACTTTTCCAGGGTCACACATCTAATAAGTGTTTAAGACAGTTCATTTAGACTCCAGGCCCAGTTCTCCATGCACTATGCCACCATATTTCCTCTTCACTGAGAATGCCAGATTTAAACACAGTTGTCATCCTCCCTACACTGTTGATTTGTTTTAACAGACATTGTAAGTGTCAGTTGCCTTGTAGGGGGGAAAATAAAAACAAAATGTTTAAGGTAGATTGAATTTAAACAAATAAGAATTCAAACAGCTGCTAAATCATTTTACGTGTCTTTCTTATTATAAACAATGATCACACATGTTATCAATTACTATTGCCCTAGCCAAAGAATATTTAATTATGTATGAGAAAATGTTATACCTACCGACCCCAGACATTTCTGGAACACTGGCAGTATATAACTCCTTTGTAAATTTTGGTTCATTGTCATTGATATCATGGATTTTAATGATGAATTCAGATTCAGGCTCCACTTGTCTTCCAGTTTTCCTGTCTATAGCCTTGGCACGTAGCACATACAAGGATTTTTCTTCTCTGTCTAATTTCTTTGCAGCATGAATATCGCCTGTATTTTCATCTATAATGAACAAACTGCCAGCCCCATCTCCTGTTAATATGTATTTTAAATTTCCATCTCCTTTATCTTGGTCAGTGTGTAGCTTCAGGGAAGTAGGAAAAAAAGAAAAAAATCCATAAATGTATCTATTGTCATTACAGACCAAATCATTCACCACATATGAATGTCTGTTTAAATCTTAACTGTAATTAGGGTCAGTAACAGTTATCTTCTTTCTGTCTTATGGGTTGGAAAAAAAAATGACAAATTTCAGATTCTGTCACACTCAAAAATCACTAAACAAATGGATAAAGCCATGAGGGTATATACATGATAAGACAGTAGCATTAAAATAAATGATGGCAAACATGAGATATCATTCAAGTCAATTCAAAATTCCCAAGAACTCTTTTCAATAAAGATTAGAAAGGTCTGCTACTCTATTCCTTTACAGATGGATAGATCAAAGATATACAAACAGACAGAAATCATTTTGCTTCTCTGTGTAAAATAGTCCTTATATTATTAAAGACAATGACATGCAGCTTTAAGAACTTTCTTATATTTAAGAACTTTACAAATAGATAGATCACAGAGAGAACACATTTTGCTTCTCTTTATAAAATAGCCCTTATATTATTAAAGACAATAACATTCAACTTTTAAAGTTTTGATGTGGCCATCAAAATAGTTATAGCTCATGTTTTAAATGATTCTTTCCCTGTGTGACTACTTGTCTTTGTATAAAATAATAGATTCAATGTGCTCTTACGTTTTCTGACATTATTTTGTTGTTTCTATATATAAATATGGTATCTTGTTCCATTATCACATACTGGCATATATGTTTCAGTATACAGATGATGTTTTACTACTCACCATGTTAAAAAATTAACATGTTATAAGTTTCTTCCATGGCTTAATACCTTACTATACTGATAACAACAACAAAACTAACATCTGTTCACTTCAAAGTGTTTGTTTAATAGATAATCATTTTTTCGAGTAAGAGTTATAAAGTTTATGAGAATCTATATCTAGTCTGAATAGATGCATTCCTTTTCTCAGGGGTTCCAGGAGTCTCCTAGAGTCTTCCTAGAGCAGGAGTTTTTAACCATTTTTGTATGTGTCTTACAGATCCCTTTAGCAATATGGTGAATTTCAAGGATCTCTCAGAATGATGTTTTTTTAAAGTGGTTAGAGTAAAACACATAGTCAGAAGGTAAATAAATAATAATAATAACAATTACTATTATTAATGATAATAATAATTATTATTATCATTATCATTATTATTTGGATAAAGGCAAGGCAATTGGGCTTAAGTGATTTGCCCAAGGTCACACAGCTAGTAAGTATTTCAATTGTCTGAGGACAGATTTGGACTCAGGTCCTCCTGACTCCAGTGTCAGTGCTCTATTCACTGTGTCACCTAGCTGCCCCTAAATGAATCATTTTCAAAATATATATCTTCTTACAAAGCCTAAATCTAAATCTAAAACTAGCAAATATGCCAATGAATATTAGTAGACTTTTTCACAAAGTTCTATTGAAAAATGAGACTCTGTGTCCAGCTTTAATAATGAAATAATGATACCAATAAAATTTTGAGATAAACTGGTAAGTGACAAACTGTTTTTTTCAAGATCCTGAACAGAGAGATCCTAGTATTCCATAAAGCACCCAGAAAAAGTAAAAAACCAAACCTCACATATAAAGCAATGTAGAAGCATTAGATAAATTTGCATCTAACAATGCAAATTGTTAATTGACAGTGATGTGAAGACTTTTTAAAAAATTAATTAATATGAAGGAGGTAGAGTCACTAATTTAATTTATTAAATTTTTACTGTGTCTATTAGATTATCTGTGTTCAAAGGGAGAGGGGAAAAAAAAACAGATTGCAGTCAGTATCACAATATGGGCAGTGGCTTTTGGGACAAGGTACATCAAACAGAACCAGAGACAGTAAAATTTAGCATTTAAGTGTAGAAGAGAAAAACAACAACAACAAGACAGAATTAATTTGAGGAAGGAACTGTTTCCACCTGTGAAGATTACAAATATTTTCATGGAGGAGGGATTATTTGAGACTGAAATCATACATGTGATAAAGAATGATATGAACAAAAGTATAGAATTTGAAGTGTGATGGGTTTGGTCAGCTTTACAAGTCATACACTTAGAGAGGAAAATTAAATCAATAAAATGTACTTTGGAGTTAGATCTTAGAAGTTCTTAAAATTTATACTCAGGAATTTGAAATTTATTTAAGAATCATTTGGAAAGACATAACTTGTTGAAAAAGCATGAATATCTTACATATTCAATAAGGAAGTTTTAGCTACCATAGACTATTTTGGGGATAGTTTCTGTAAGGTAATTTTCAAAAGAATTATTAATTTTTAAAAACAGATGAAGACAAAACTTACACTACACTATGTATATATTTGTAATGGTAAGCATATTAGTACTTTGCTGCTTGTTTCAGTTATTCAAATACCTTTGAACCTCACCTTTGATTGTATCAAGAGTCTCTGTTGGAAGTAGTGTAAACTATTATGCTTTTAATAGGCCTAAGGGAATTGAAGACCTTCCCTGCTCTTAATAGGACTAAGTGGATTTGGATACCTTCTCTGTCCATAATAGGTCTAATGTAATCATATGGAGCCCATGGTGGGTAGAACTTGCTGAAAGAGTATAACAGGAAGCGTGGAACAGGAAGGTGCAGAGCAGATAAATGTTCAAGTAGAGCTGGGAATGAGCAGAGCTAAGAGAGAGAATGTTTGTGATGTTGGCACTCTTTACCACTGTATCTGTTGTTCTCTCTGTGTTGATGTTACTTTGTCAGACAGAAGCATTCTGTCTGTTGCAAGAGGACTTTATTGTTGTTATAGAAATCCTGGGATTTCTATTGATTTGTATTACTATGTCAGACAGAAGGTGAATTGAGATGATAGAGCTGGCAACACATATAAATATTATTGTAGCTCTGTTAAGCTTAATATGTGCAAATATTGTTGTAGCCCTATTAAGTTTTGTTTTTTGAAAAACAGAAAAAGTGAATAGCTTGGTATGGAGCTATCCCTAAGAGCTGAGATATAGAACTGGAGCAGAGAGCTACCCACGTGTGATTCCAGGCAATAACAGGTGGTAACAAATCCATGGAAAAGGAGCCATGAGGTTTGGAAGCCAACCTCTAGTCAAGATGAAAGAGGACTTTACTTTGGATACTCTGCATTGACTGAAGAGATAGTAACTTACTGTGACCTAGGGATGGATGGTGTTTGTACTTTGTGCTATCCCGTAAAGATGACTTTTTTAAGGATGTTTGAAAGCCAGACTTGAGTTAAGATGAAGGAAGATTTTACATGGATACTTTGTATTGACTGAGGAGATTGTGATTTACTGTGACCGAGGGGTAGATGTTTAAAACTATGTGGCTCCCTTAGTAATAAGTTGTTATGTTGTAGTGCTGTGAATGTTGTGCTCTAGTGTCTTGAATGTCTTACTTTAGTTTATTGCTGAATAAATAGAGAGTCCAGTATGCTATGTGATTAGATCTTTAAAATTATGCACAGCAGCAGGCCTCAGGATAGCTGCTTGTGATTGGCTTTACAATATTGCTATCAAGGTATTTATATAAGGTGTGACAATAATGTAATTAAATTATTTCTTTTCCTAAAACAAACACGAAAATAATACATCTAAGTGAGATTTTTGTTATTGTTGTCCTTCAAAAATTGGAGAATTATCAATTTTCTTCAATAATGCTGCCATTGCTTAAAACCTTTTTGGCAATTAATCTTTTGGAGTTTCTTTCAGAGTTTGTTAAGAAGCCATTCAAGGGGTGGCTATGTGGCTCAGTGAATAGAGCAGCAGCCCTGGAGTGAGAAGAACCTGAGTTCAAATCTACTTTCAGGCACTTAACACAAAAACTAGCCATGCAACCTTGGGCAAGTCACTAAACCTCAGTTGTCCTGCCATCCCCCCTCCAAAAATAATAAAAAAAAAATCATTCAGGAAAACCAGTTCCATAATATTTCTTGTTGTTGTTTAGTCCCATCCAACTCTTTGTGACTCCATTTGCCCTATTCACTGGGCCACCTAGCTATCCCCTATTTGGGGTCGTCTTGTAAAAAATTCTGTAGTGGTTTGCCATTTCCATGTCCAACTCATTTTATAGATGAAGAAACTGAGGCAAAAAAGAGTTAGGTGACTTGCCTAGATTCACAGAGCTGGTAAGTGTCTGAAGCCAGATTTGAACTCTCAAAGATGTCTTCCTGACTCTAGGCCTGGCACTCTATCCACTGTGCCACCTAGCTGTCCCATAATATTATTCACATACTTTATGTTTTGGCAAAAAATAGAATTATAGCAGCTGTATTCTCATTAATTTTAAATGACCTTTAGCTCTTTCCAAATACCCAAAGCTGCTCTCAAAGGACTAAATTTCTGACACTCCTGGTGATATCTAAAAAAATATGACCTAGCTTCTTAAACTCTGAAAAGAGGAATTAAAAACAAATCTCTTGAAAATGGAACCATTATTACAATAAATGTATAACCTCAAACAGTGACTGCCATGTCAAGGAAACCACCCAATATGCTGTATAAATTCTGGAGTTTAAAAAATGATCACAATATAATGGCACTGAATAAAATAACAGATTTGCTCCATAATTTGCACTGTAATATTTTGGAATTTTTTTTATGGATGTAGATTTACCTGTGTTCTATTCCTTCAGGATTTCTACAATTCATCTTTAACAAAATTTGGTGATATATGAAGAAGATACATACATATCCCCATACTCAAGAAAAGCATATTTTTGATGAAGCAACATGACATAGCCATATATACAAAGATAACTTATTTGTACGTATGTTGTTGTTGTTGTCTTCTCCATTACATTGTTAGCTCTTTGAAGGCAGAGAATTTCTTTTTTTTTCCGTTTTTTATATCCCCATCACTTAGCACTGTGCCTGGAACATAGCTGATGCTTATTAAATTATTTTTGAATTGCATCATCACAAGAATGTGAGGCTTGAATCACAGCATCTAGGTTTAAATAGGGGTTTTGTTGTTTATTTCTTATGTATACTTAAAAAAGCCTCCCCACTCATCTGGATCTTAGTTGTTTGTTTGTTTGTTTTTCTGCTGTGAAAAGAGGGAATTGAACTTGATGGTGTGTTAAATACTTCCAAGACATAGATCTATGAATATTTTTGTATACATTATCCTAAATTACTTGTTTGGTATAATCTATCAGATTATGACTGTTGTAAATACACAGCAGGCAAATAATATAGGCAAAAGGTGTCCTCTAATTTCAAAAATACTCCATTTGAGGTTTGGGTGTGGGTGTGTATTTCTAAGTCTGATTTGTATAAAAGAATCACAGCATCTCAGAGTGGGAAAGGATGACTGAGGTATTTAGTTCAGCCTACGTATGAACAAAAAACTATCATTTCTCATCTTTAGTATCAAATACCAAATACTTGTTGTTGCTTGTCCTTCTTTTTCAAAGAGGGCCAATGACATCATGGATGATGTATTGATTTTTTTTATCAAGTAGATTTTTAAAGACTTTTTTTTAAATTTAAATTAAAATTAAAAAAAATAAAACTTTTTAAATGCAAAGTCACATAAAGTCATCAGTCTTACTTTCTCTTCCAGAATCATCAACTCTAGTGTCAAGACAAATCAGAATGACTGGTGATGGTGCAGGATTAAGCAGATGACTGCAAAGCCAAGCACAAGCAGCTTTCCAGAAGATTGCTGCCTATGGATAGCTCTCAGGTTCTGATCACATAGTATAGTGAACTCTGTTTTTATTCAGTAGTAAATTCAAACAAACATTCACAGAAACTAAAGTACAGCATTCACAATGACATAATGTGACAATTTATCACTAAATTAGCTACATAGTTTTCACCAAAGTGGCCACATAGTTTTAAGCAAAATATATCATTCAGTAAGTCCTTAACTCAATCGTCCTTAAGGAGCAAGCCTCCTTAAGTGACACAAAGTACAAAGGTCAAAATTCTCCATCTCTAAGTCACGTTGTCCTAATCTCTCTATCAAAAAGTCTTCATTCTTCTTAATTGGAGATTAGTTTGCAATCATCGAAGTCAATCATCCTTAAGAGGTACAAGGTACAGAGTACATAGTTCTCTCATACCTAGGCCACAGTAAATCATGATCTTCTCAGTCAGCATTAAGTAATCAAGGAGACCTCTTTTCATCTTGACTCAAGGCTGACTCTGATATTCCATGGTTCCTTTTCCAAGGGTCCATCTCCTGCATGAATTTATCCAACTGTCACCTGGGTTCACAGCTCAGCAGCTGTCAGCTCCTCGTCCAGTTCTTCATCCAGTTCCTTGTCCAGTTCTTGTTCCATATTGAAGTTCATGGTGTCCAGTCCAACTCACATTCTTCACAGTTTCTGTTTCTGGGAAGACAAGGCTTAACAGAGCCATAACAACATTTATACACCTTGCTGGCACAATTATCAATTCACTATCTGCCTGTGAAATCAACACAGACCCACATACAAGGTCAGAGAACTCAGCAGAAATTGTCAGTACAGGCCCAGGACATCTGAATCCTTCCTCCAGGACTTCTGTAAACAGACAACGAGAAAATCCTCTTTCAGGGCTTCTAGTAAGGTCCCAGGACTTCTGTACAAAGTATCACACACAAAAATCAAAACAAACAGAACAGACAAACAGAGTGTCTGGCTACCACAAAGGTCTCCTTCTCAATTCTGCCACCACAAGTGTTCTCTTCTCAATTCTACTCTTTTCTAGCTTGGGCTTCTACTTATATATGGCCATTAGATCCTTCCTGTTGCATCAGCAAGTTCCTCCCACTGTGGGATTCACAAGTTCTGTTTCTTAACAAAGAGGTGACATAATCAGGGCAAGGCTCAAAAACACTTGAACTCAAACAAGTTTCTAAATACTTAAGTAGCTTAATCAAGGTGCTAAGTATGGCTTTGCTTGCCATTACAATGACCTAAACGTTTTTAATGTCTGACCAGATATAAATACTACACAGTGTCTGCTTCTACTACTTTCATGACCCGTTGTTCTCATCCCCCCCTTCCACCTAGGAAAGTCTTCAAATGTTTGAAAATAGAAATCTTCTTAACTCACCAACAGGTTTCAGACCTGTGGGTTACCTTCAACCTGGGTTAGCCTGTCTATGGCAATGGTTTACATGAGTTTGGCTGCTTCTCAGGCTTGGGTTTCCTTGATCCACAGGTGAGAGTTGGGTGAATCAGGTGGACACCAAGGGTAGATGAGTGTCAAGCCAAGTACTAGCAGCTTTTCAGTAGAATGCTACTGTTAACAGCTTTTAAGGTTCTGAATACACAGTATAGTGAACCCTCTATTTATTCCATAACAAATCAAAGCAAAACACTCACAGAAATCAAGGTGCAGCATTCACAATATTACCACTTATCACAGATAATCAAAATGCAGCATTCACAACAACTTATCACATAAAATGGTGACATAGTTTCCACTACAGTGGTAACAAAGTTTTGAACAAAGAACAATCATTTAGTAACTCAAGCATTCACAAAATCCTTAATTCAACCACAAAGTACAATAGTCAAAATTTTCCACTCATGGGGCACACTAGGCTACAAATCAATTACTTAGAGTAAGATTGTTAACCCATTTTGAGTTGATTTCCTTTAGAAAAGCAGATGTAAGAACATGTGCTAACAGCCATCCTGTGTATGCTAGAGTGCTTGCTGATACAGCTTCCTGTACTTGATTGTTCGTATTGGCAGCCAATTACTTGATTTTTGAGCTCTTTGCCATGGTAGAACTCTGCTTCTAGAATGGAGAGAGCTATGTTCCAAATTGCTGGGGTTTTTGCAGCTGCCGGAGCTATTAGATGGGCACTCTCTCTACAGCCACCACATGCTCTGGGTCACTGATCACACACCACAGGACCACCATTCAAGACCGCACTCAATAGGAAAGCAGCTGAAAGCAAAAGCAATTATTCTCTGAATGGTCTCTTGGTCCCCCTACCATCTGCAGGCCAGGAGCTCCAGAAGCAGCCATGTGGCAAAGCCTCTTGTACTTCTCACCCTAGGGGTAGCAGCCAGACCATCCTCCCCCTTTTTGAACAAAGTTTCACATTGACCTTTTACTTTGTCTTTGGCATTTGTGGATTGAGAATTCTAGAAACCCCTACAGCTGCTGGTGATTTACTCTTATGAAGTCTGATCCAGCCCTGGCTTTTCTGGTCTGCCATGGGGCTAAACCATGGCTTAGTGTAGGATGCTCTTGGCTCCCAGCACCCTGTGATAGACCCTGCCTGCCGGCCTACTGTGCTTCTTTCAGCAGGAGATATGTTTCTCTCTGTCACTTTGTGGGTTCTGTAGCTCTAAAGTTTGTTTAGAGTCATTTTTTACATGTGCTAGAGGAGGTGGAAGTGCTGAAGACCTGTTTATACTCTGCCATCTTGGCTCCACCCCTTTAGAACTTTTTTTCAATATGGCTATAGATAGCTTTGATTACTTCTTCAGAAAACTATTCATATCTTTTGATCATTTATCAATTGAGAAATTATTCTTATTTAATAAAGTTGGCTTAGTTCTTTATATGTTTGAGAAATGAAGCCTTCATCAGAGAAACTTGCTTCAAATTTTTCACTCTTAATATATCTAGCTTTCTTTCTGCCATCTTCTTCCCTCCTGTTTATTCTTTTTTTTTCTCTCCTTTCACCCTAGCCCTTCTCAAAAGTAGTTTGTTTCTGACTACCTCCTCCCACAAGTTGCCCTCCCCTCTATCACCATCTCTCTTCTCTCAAACCCTTCCCCCTCCTACTGTCCTGTAGGGTGGAATAAATTTCTATATATAACTAAGTGCTTACATTATTCCCTCTTTGAGAGAATTCTAATGTGAGAAAGGTTTACAATTGGAGGCATTTCTAGGAGCCAATATGCAGGAAAAGCTCTTACTCTCCATTACTGATCTTGAAAAACCCAGAAAATATTGCCCCAGGAGAAATCCTGGAAGAGTGGAACCGGCAGAAATATGTGGTACAGCCTTTTTTAAATTTTTAGTTCATGACACTAGGGGGATTAATGGGAAAGGTTCTTTTGGATGAGGCAGAAGGGAACCAGTATAGGACAGGAGGCATCAAGGCATCCAGTGGGAAGCCCAACCTCAGTAAACCAGAAGGAGATCTTGAGATCCAGGGTGGTAGAGTGGGCAAGCACCAACACCAGGATCCCATGTGTGCCTTTGAACAGATAGGGGAACGAATAGACAACAGCATGGAGAAAAACCACTTGTAAGGTAGATGGATGTCCACCAGTGGCTGAACCTATTGGTGCTCTAGCACAGCCCTGCCTAAAAGGAAACCTCCAGCACACAGACCACCCAACCCTGACACTTCACCCTGTGAGCATCAGTGCAACTCCTAGAAAACACAGAACAACCTCATCTGTCATGGGCATACACCAGCTCCAGATAAGCATCTTGTACACTACAGCCTCTTTAGCTTCCAGTTGCAAGAAAGAGAGGCCACCTCAAAGAAAGCCAATAATGAGGACCCTGGCCAGAAACACAAGAATTATGGGACAGTGCCCCTGTGCTCCAAAAGTAGAAATTAATTTTTAGAGCCAGGGAAAATTCAAACATCATGAGGGATAGTCAGGTTCACTCACTCCCCTTCCCTTACCCCCATCTTTCCCTCAACTATAACAGCTCATTCTTGTTCCTTTTGTGTGAGATACCATACCCAATTCTACCTGTTCCTTTTCATTTTCTCCCAGTACATTCCTCTCTGACCTCTTGATTTTATTTTTTAGATATCATCCTTTCATATTCAACTCACACTGGTGCCCTGTGTCTATATTTGATCCTTCTAATTGCCATAATAATGAGAAAGGTCTTATGGGTACAAATATCATTTTCCATGTAGGAATATAAATCATTTAAACTTAATAAGTCCCTTAAGATTTCCCTTTCCTGTTTAACTTTTTATGTTTCCCTTGAGTCTTATATTAGAAAGTCAAATTTTCTATTCAATTCTTTTATTTTCATCAAAAATACTTGAGGAGGAAACTAGGTGGCATAGTGTCCTGGAGTTAGGAGGAGTTCAAACTCAGCCTCATACACTTAAAACTTATTAGCCGTGTGACCTTGGGCAAGTCACTTAACCCAACTGCCCTGCATTCCACCCTCCAAAAAGCAAAAAAAAAAATTTTTTGTAAATCATCTATTTCACTGAATACCCATTTCTCCCCCTCCCCCAAAAGGATTATATTCAGTTTTGCCAGCTAGGTGATTCTTTGTGTTAATCCTTGATCCTTTTCTCTCTGGAATATCATATTGTAAGACCTCCAACCATTTAATGTAGAACCTTCTAAATCTAGAGTTATCCTGACTGTGGCTCCAGGATACTTGAATTGTTTCTTTCTGGCTGCTTGCAATATTTTCTCCTTGACCAGGGAACTCTCGAATTTGGCTTTAATATTCCTTGGAGTTTTCATTTTGTATTCCTTTTCAGGAGGTCATCAGTAGGTTCTTTCAATTTTTTATTTTGCTCTCTGGTTCTAGAATATCAGGACAGTTTTCTATTTTTTTAAAATTAACTTTGGTTTATTTTTTTATTTACATCATTCATTTCCACAAATTTTGAGTTAGAAATTTTCTCCCTGTCTTTCCCCTTATCCACCATCCAAAATAGCGATCCCACTGTATACTTCCTCCCCCAATGCACTCTCTCCTGTATCGTCCCCCATCATCCCACTGACTTTCCATTAGGGCAAGGTGGATCTCCCTACCCCAGTGCTTGTATATCTTATTTTCCAGTTTCATGTAAATACTACTACTACTACTACTACTACTACTATTACTACCACTACTACCATTACTACTATTATTACTACTACTACTATTTATATTTTAAACATTTAATTTTAAAACTGTAAATTCCAGATTCTTTTCCTTCCTCCCTCTTTACTCACCCCCACTGGGAAGACAAGCAATTCAATATAGGCCATATATGTGTAAAATATCTCCACTATGGACATATTGTCAAAGACCGACTATATTCCCCTCCATCTTATCCTGTCCCCCACTTGTTCTATTCTCTACTTTGTCCCTGTCCCTTTACAGAAGTGTGTGCTTCTAACAACCCTCACCCTATCCTCCCCCCATCATCACCACTCTCTTCTCCATCCCCCCTACTCTCCTGTACGACAAGATACCCAATTTGGAGTATATGTCATTCCTTCCCTAAACCAAATTCAATGAGAGTAAGGTGGACCCATTCCCTTTGGCCTTCCTGTTCCTCCCCTCCATTGCAACAGATATCCCTTGCCTCTTCTGTATGAAGTGATTAACCCAATTCTGTCTCTACCTATCTTCTTTCATTACATTTCTCTCTCCTCCCAGTTTCACCTTTTAAATATCATTCCTTCCTATTCAAATAATCCTGCGCCCTCTGTCTAAGCATACCTGTACACATATATGCACACACTCACATATGTCTTCATATGCACATAAACCCTCCAAATAGACATTTATGTATGTATACATTCATATATACATTTATTTTCCCTTCAACTATCCTCATACTGAGAAAAGTTTCATAAGTTACAATTACCATTTTTCCATGTAGGCATGTAAATAGTTCAACTTTGATAAGTTCTTTATGGTTTCTTTTTCCTGT